>PIJE02005008.1:7500-12500 GCA_002895965.2 Coryphaenoides rupestris | reverse complement strand
TTAGCTTAACATGAGGGACAATAGCCCATAAAAACGACTTAAATAAAGAACGATAAAACACGATTGGACTGAACTAGTTTTACCATTGGAGGTCCTCAAATGCAATGCGGGTGTTTTTTGGGGGTTCTGTGCTTATCCGAGCTGTTACAAAAATCCTCTTACCATGCGGATATAGAATCCCTGTGACTTACCAACAACAACAAAAATGCCGCCTGTGAAATGTAATCTGTGATTCTTAGGATTGTCGAAAAACTAGCCAAATCATCAGCTATTTCTGCATTACCTGTTCAACCTGCAACCTCGATGTTACAACTGAAGGACACTGTTTTAAAGCTACATGAGCTTAAATTAATTAATTTGTAGATAAACATATATTTTATCGGACCTCTGGTGAGTTCAACGAATTCAGCGTGAACAGGGATGGAACCTGGATTTTGTACAAAATATGTGTCCGATGTTTGGATAACTGTGGACGCCGAGGTACTAACTAGCAGACATTTCCAAATGGCGCCCTCGAGAGTTAAATCTTGGACCTCGACCAAATTCTGCCTCTCTGGGGCCCGACCCGGCTCGGGGTAAAAGTACAGCGAAGGACACAAGCGACTGGGAAGTGGAACATTGGTTTTTCCACGCCCGCACAAAAGGGGTGCGATACTTAATCGTCTTTGACACTGTTGTCAGTGGAACCTATTTTAAAGTTCAGAGCACATGGCTTCCCGTGAAAAGCACTTTAATGAGAGGTTGAGCCTCGATCCGCTCTGCGCCCGGACTTAGCCGGCTGCGAGACTGATGAGGCGTCCGTGCGGCCTCGCCCGTTTAGATTACGCCGTTCAACCGCTGTATAAATATGCGACAATAGCAACTCAACCGCGAAACCCTGACACGAAATCTCCCTTGCGCTGCCGCCCCTGCCAAACACAAAAGCTAAAAGAATACAAAAAAAAGTGAGTCACGCAAAAGACGAATTTGCGACGCAGAGTTGACGTTTAAGATTCATTCATGGGCTCTTAGAAACAGGTAAATTGCTGCTGTGACACGGAAGAAGAAAACAAAGAGTATAGTTCTCGACTATTTACTCTTGTCCGGTTATCCCAGAACAGGTCCGGTACATTCATCGTCAGCTCTCTTTCGGCTAGTTAGCCTAGCGTGCCGCGGTAAACCTTACACTGCTTAGCCGAGCGCAGAACCGGGTAGATTTGTCCGTGTCTTGCCCCGCCCCCCTCCTCAAGCGTTTCTTTCATGTGGGGGCATCTTGAGGTTCTCTACAATTGACAAATGCTTTCCTGAGTTTAGCTTGTTGCACTTGTTTGTTCGTTAGTCAGTTTGTTCGTTCGTTAGTGAGTTAGTTAATTTGTTTTAGTGGTGGACAGAGACACAGGGCCCAGGCTACTGTCACCCTGATGGATGTGCAGCTATAAAGGAGAACCCAGCCCCCCCTGAACTCGCGTTTAATAATTCAGGGACCAGGATGCCGGCTTTCCTGCAAACACCTCTTCAATTCACTCTCAATAAGTGGAGGACGGGCATGATGAATGGACACCTAATCGACTCTCGACCAAAAGCAAGTGATGCATGCAATGGCATGTGTTTAACCAAGAGAGGGAGTCATCGATTGAAAACCAGTCTGTACGTGGTGTTCTGGGTTTGGTTATCCTTGAAGCAAATATGTTTTGAAAGACCTCCCTTTGTTCTACCAAATCCGGGCGTTAACGTTTAAAGCTCTTAGATCGCCAGCTCCATGCCTGTTGAATGTCGATTGTGAGGCAAAATCAAATGAAACAAAAAAGCACCACTTCAGGCACTTGGATTGCCAACTAAAACTCAGGGACAAAAACAAAAACGGTGTGTATATATATATATATATATATGTATATATATATATATATACATATATATATACACACACACGCACGCGCACACACACACACACTGAGACACTGCCTTTTCCGCAAACCAACGCGCTTGCAATGTGTAAACAAATGCTTGGCTCTTTTAACCGTCAGTTTGTCGAAGCAAAACTCTTGAGACCGCCAAAAATGGACCTGTTCCCTCCAAGCCCCGGCGGCTCAGTGTGTCTCAACCCTGCCTGTGAGGTTCCTTGCGGGGCCCTTTTTTGGCCCTTTTTTGTTTTGTGCCATCCCCCTCTGGCACAGTACCAGCCCTGAGGGGATGAGTCGTGGGCTCCCAGTTGCATCTCAAGGGTGGCGTCTTTTATTTTCACTGGCCGCAGCCAAACATTTTGTTCCACTCAGTGTACGTGTCAATCTCTTTCTGCGATATACTGGCCTGGAACTTACAAAAGACACCGTCAAAGTCCTGGTAGGTGAGGGGCCTGATCTGGCCCCGGGGAATCATACCAGTCATGTCCATTCCCTGGCTGGAGGCGTGCAGAAGGCCTACCAAAGCCTCCTGGCAAAGCCGCGCCACGTCCAGGCCCGAGAACCCCTCGGTGCGCTGGGCCAGCAGTGTTTGCTCCTCCTCGCTCAGACAGTACTTGTGCTGGGACTGCGCCAGGAGCTGGTTCACGATCTGGTGACGGGCGGCGCCGTCCGGTAGCGGCACGAGGATCCGCCGGCCAAAGTACCGGCGCAGGCCCTCGTCCATGTCCTGCGGCCGGCTGGTGGAGCAGACCACCAGCACCTGGTTGGCGCCGTCCTCGCCGGGACACAGCAGCAGGGAGTCCAGCTGGGCCAGCAGCTCGGCCTTCAGCCGGTTCACGGGGCTCTCCTCGCTGAGGTGGGCCGACAGCAGCATGTCCACCTCGCTGATGAACAGCACCGACGGCTGCCGGCACCGCGCCACCAGGAAGGACGCCTGCAGGATCTTGTCGCCCTCCGCCAGCCACTTGGTGGCCAGCGTGGAGCCGCTGAGCTGGAGGAACGGCGCCCCCAGCTGGCTGGCCAGGCAGCGGCCCAGCAACGTCCTGCCGCTGCCCCTGGAGCCGAACAGCAGCACGCAGCGAGGCGCGCCCCCCAGACCGCTGAACATGTCCGGACGCAGCATGGGCCACAGGACCTCCTCCTTCAGCGGGCCTTGGCCACCTCCAGCCCTGCGATGTCACTCCAGTCCACCGGGGGGCCCTGCTGGAGAATCTCTGAGGTCACCATGTCCAGGAGGTGCGGGTCGCTGCTCTTCAGCTGCTCCTCGGCAGACCGCGAGGACGAGGACGAAGAGGAGGAGGAGGAGGCTGAGGTGGGCCCCGGGGGCGGATGGGAGAGGTGGAGGCGGGGGTCGTCGGCGCCCTGCTCGCTCAGGGAGGAGGAGGGGAACCCGCCGAGGGAGTCAGCGGAGCGGGAGGCATAGGAGGGCGGTGTGAGGGGCCCGCCGGCCGCCTGGCCACCGTACTTCCTCTGCTGCTGCTCAGACGTCATGGTGGACTGCTTCTGGGAGCCGAAGGCTAAAGACGATGACTTCTCGCCGGTCCTTTCAAAGCTGTTCGAGCCGGAGTTGTCCCCCACCCTGTACATGGGATTCTCGGCTGAGTTCCGAGCCTGGCCGTAGCCGAAGCCACCGTACGAAGAGTTAATCTGCTCCTGGCTCACCATGTAGAAGGCTTTCCTCTTCAGGGAGTTGGATGAGCTCCCCAGAGGGGTCGGGGTGATGGGGGTCAGGTTGTGGCTCTGGTACGGGTAGCCAGGCAGCGCGGAAGAGGGAGGCAGCGGGGTGGGCGCCGCGATTCCCGAGGGAAGGTAGGAGGATGGCGGGGGAGCTCCCCCGGGACTGTACCCCGGCCCCACCGAACCTTGAGCCGGGTAGCCCGCGGCGGGGTAATTATAACCGGACAAGCTGGGGGAGCTCCCATTGTACGCCGGCACCAGGCTGGGGTGGGAGGTCGGCGGGGGCGGAGGAGGAGGCGGGCGGCGGCGGCGGCTGCAGGAGTCCGGAGCTGTGCAGCGGCGAGGACAACCCCGGGGCGGACACGGCCGCCGACGCCTGGGATCCATAGCTCCCGTGCAGGTAGGAGCCGGTGTAGCCCGGCGTGGGCCCGTACTCTTGGGAGTGAAGGGTGGCGGCGGTGGCGGCGGCGGCGGCGGCACTGTGGCTCCCGCAGCTGCTGCTGGAGTAGCTGGGCTCGGTCAGGGTGCTGGAGGCCAGGCCCGGGGAGCTGCACAGCCCGGACACCACCTCGGACGCCGCCACCACGCTGCCCTTCCGCACCGCCACCACGCCCTCGGGGATGCAGCCCATGGGGTACACGCCTTCCTGCCAGGCCTCGGGCTCCCCCTTGCGGCCGCCGTTCATCCCGCCAGGGGCCTCGGAGTAGGCGCCGGGCGGCATCTCCAGGATGCCCGAGTACTTCTCGGCGTACTTCTTGAGCAGGTTGGAGGCGGTGAGCGCCGAGATGTCGTCGTTGGCCCAGGCGTACTGGTAGGTGGCGGCGCGCTGCAGGTGGCCCGGCACGGCCCGGTAGGCCTCGGCCTTGTGCGCCGGCGAGCGCGTGGTGGACGAGATGTCGAAGTGTTGCTCCGCCCACTGGCTGTGTTCCTGGCTCCACTGCATCTTCAAGCCTGCGGGAGGACAGACGGACAACGCTAACGTTACCACGGTGACACTGGGAATGTTAAAAAGGTGACACGCTAACGTTAACACTGTGACACTGCAATGCAAAACGACCTACAGTGAGTCAGTTAGCGCAGTGGTTCTCAAACAATTTTTCCGAAAACAACCCCCTCAACAACCCCCTTAAACTTAAAGCGATTTGCTGTCAATGGATAAAATAAAATCAATAAAAGCTTTTTTTATCAAAATATGTCTTAAGAAGTGAAATAAAATGGGGCACTGCAAGGGGGTGCTCATTCATTTTCTTAAGGTGGAATTATTTCACTGTTGTTCACAACCAATATTAAAGCAACAAACAATATTGTTCTGGAGTGGCCGCCCCCAGTGGTCCTTCAGAGACCCTAGGGGGCACACGCGCCCCAATTTGGGAAGCATTTGAGTTAGCGGGGGCGCTTTTATCCACAGCGACGTACAGGAGAGAGGGCCGAGAAGCACCGAAG
>PIJE02005007.1:0-21510 GCA_002895965.2 Coryphaenoides rupestris | reverse complement strand
TAGGACCAGGTTTGCTACTCTGTTAGGCCAATTATATATTTTAAAATGAAAGTTTCACAGACTCCCACATCAGACGAAAAAAAAACGAAAAGTGCGCTGGATGGCGCCAGTGTAACTGTGCCAGCTGCACAAGCAGCCGAGCCGCTGAGGACCACTGGCCTACATGGAAACATTGCTTTAAAGTAGGCGGCCAGTGATGGTGAAGTGTGCCGTGTACTGGCTGGCACCATAATACATCACCTGCGCCCCAGATCAAGCCTGATGTGGCGAAATTTGAATTGCAAGTAGCAGAGTTTCAACCAGTCTAGAGGGCAGTCACTGCCTATTGTATAATACTATGTGTCTAGAATTCCAAACAGCCCTAAAATGTCAAGAGATTTGACAAACACTTACTAAATGTGTACCGATACCACATTGGTTTTCGAGCTGAAAAAGTGGAAGTATGTTTTGGGGGTTTTTTGCTAGCTCATGTTTAATTAGGCTTTTTTGCATCTGACTTCAAAATTGGTGTTTTTGGTGGGGGTAGTAAAGTAGATTTAATACAATTTAATTTCTTACTAGACCATGTGTCAAAGTGTTCACGAAGGGGCATTCCTGACACTGAGATTCAGGCCTGCGATGGCACAAAATTAAAAAAGACATCCGAGTGCGAGCAGAGAAGGAAAGGGTAAACCATATTTATATACTGTATTATGCTAATATACTGGATGATAGGTTAATTCATTTAATAATACACTGTTTTGGTGGCTCTTAGAAGACCAATTGATATGTCTGCACAGGATTCTGCCTTTTATATATTTAACTATGAATGTATAGGATTCGGTCCGCTCAGGAATTTAACCTTTACTTTGGACACAATCAACTGGTGTTCCGTACTTGCCCTAATCTTTCGTCTTTCATTGCCCAAACAGGAACCTTATCTGGTGTTTAGGAGAACCCCAGAAGGCGAAGGTTCAGACAGATCTAGAAGAAGAAGATCTTTTATTAGTCCACACACACACAGCGGGAAGTGGCGGTTGCCGCCATATCAGTCACGCGCCATGCAGGGAGGGTGGCCCGTGGAAGGGGCAGCCGGTTAAGCAGTGGGCAGCGCATCTCGACGTATTGCGCTCCGGGGACCAGTACAAGCTCCAGGGTTTTGTTAACATCCACATTCTTGGTCAGGGATGTGGACAGGGAGCGCGAGTTCTTCAGGTTTTTTTTTTTTTGTAATTGGTGGTTCTTTACTCCGTAGGGAGACCCTGCGTGAAGCACGGAGAACTTATGCAAAACTCCACACAGAAAGGCTGGGAGATCACCACCTGAAGCACCCCCAGAGTCAATAGCGCCTTGCCCAGTGGGATATCGATCCCAGGATCTTTCTTGCTGTGGCAGTCGTTGCAGCACTGTGGCCACCTTGCCGATCTACCAACCCAGTTCCGGTTTGACAACAGTATCAAACCTCAGTACTGGTTCAGACCGTGTTGAAGCCTTTAAGATAAAATAAATTATTTTTTTCAATCATCGACGAATACGGATTCTTCATTCAAGTTTTTGTTCCAGGTATCGTGAGAATATCAAATCGGTGATATCTTGTATTGTGTATTGAATCAAGATATAAGTGGGTATTTTAACGACTACAGAAGTCTGTATGACAAGTAGTATTTTGGATATAATGGCTGTGTATCTCTCTGACCTTCTTGTGTTTATTTATCCATATCTGTACTGTTGATGGAGTTGTTGGTTGAGTTTTGGTATGGGACTTTTTTACAGTAGAATGTCTGCCTTCTCGGTCTAATTATAATGGAACTAGATGGCACTAGTCATATGTTCAAAGCACCAAAAAATACATTTGAAAAACTCAAAACCAGTTGTCTTTAAATAATGACCCAGTTATCCCCCAAAAAATCCAGACCTTGTGAGCAGTTTCGTGTGAAATAATCACTGGTGTCAAAGGTTAAGTCCTGGGTGATGCTGAGTAAATGGTGCTTTTATTTGCTGTAACTTTTATTTTTTTTATTTTTTCTATCACATCTGCAGCTCCATCCATGACTAGTTTAGATTTTATTTTTTTTAAGTACTAACACTATTTTCTATTGTACAGTACACACACCCACTACAAGCAAGTGTATTTCTGTATGCAAGACTACATGGGGAGTTACAGATTTACATGCACCAAGATTTTTTGATGGGTTTCATATGTAAGGTTTCACTTGTAATCGCATGGTTTTGACGCATGGTCAACCCGTGGGTTTCCACATGGGTATTTCAATGGGTTTCATGTGGGAATTTACATGGGTCTCTCATGTGATCCCATGGGTTTCACATGTAATCCCATGGGTTTCTTATGGGATTGACATGGGTTTCACATGAAAATGGGCCAAAACCACATGTTTCCCATGTGCAAAACACATATTTCACATGTGAAGTTAACATGTTTTCACATGTTAACGTTTTTCTGTAAGGGTATCCCCTAAAACAGGAAACGTCTCCATATCTACCTGCGTGGTTCGGCATGATCAGAAGTATATTGTAACTTCAGAAGAATAAGAGCATTTATATTGATAGATGACCCATATGTTACTTTGCAAAACCTCATCATAAAACGACAACACTAAAATGATTAATTGAACAATCCTGTTCAGAGTTCACCTGGACCCTGTTCAGAGTTCACCTGGACTCTACATAACCCCCCCCCTAGCACTAACCTGCGTGTTTATATGTCTTAACACTTATTAATGGCACTTAGCATTGTTGTTCGTTCTCAGATGTTGTATCATGCTTAGAATTGCACGCCTGCCCAGCTACTTATGCAGGCAACTTGGCAATTATGAAACTCGTTCTATTCGTCTCGTAAATAGGAATGCTCGAAAACAGCTCTATTCTTATCTTCAGGTACCACAGTGAAATATTGCTGCCTCTCCTTCAACAAATGTACTCTTTGTAAGTCGCTTTGGATAAAAGCGTCTGCCAAATGCCCTAAATGTAACAATTCACATGTTGCTTGATGAAAAAGTAAGGACACTTCTTGACAGCAAAATATTTGATTTAATTGAAGACCCTGATCAGACGGAGGCAACAATTTAGCAAGCATCTTCAGAAAGCCAATAGTTTCTACAAAGACAGTATATTTTCTCTGTTGTTTTGGGTCCCGCTGATGTGTGTGGTGCTTGAAGGGGGCCGCTCCAAGGCAGCGAGCGAATGAGAAAGATGTGGCGGACAGAAATTCAAGGCTTGCATGACGACAAAATATTGAGTTGTTCGTGTCATTGTGTTAAGTGTTCGATTGCCCTACTCCCATTTCATTTTGGTGCTCTTCTGCATTACATTTTTCTGAATTTCTGAAACATTTTGTTCAATTTAAAAAAACCCAAATGTGTTCTTGTCAAGTTTTGGACTGTACTTGGTTAGTGTGATTTAATGTACTTTTATCAATCAATTAAAAAACGGGCATTATAGAGGCAGGACTAGATTACCCCAATGGGCATTCTGGGCCCATGCCACTTGGGGGGCGGGCACCCAAACAGCCAAAACAAAACACATTTTGTTTTGTCCCACATGTTATGTCTGCCTCTTAATACTTAATTAGATCAGACATTTATATTGCTAGCTCTTGGCTAAAAGAAACACGCAGCTAACCCGTTCATGTTCTTTATTTCAACTCTCGTGCATAGCATTACAATCCATGACGTCACACACTACGGATGCTCAGGGTTATTATAAACTCAACATCACATCCCTTTTTTTCTTGAACAATTGGAAATAAGTTTTCTTTTCTTTTTTTCCATTAAAACAGTTTTCAACTTGTCTACTATTATATAAACCTTTTTTCGCATAGATATCCTTCAAACCTGTATCTCACAGAATAATCGAAATTGATTATATTCTTCTTTGCGAACATGTTCCAATCAGCAAGTCCATCGGCCACATCCTTGCCCCAGGGTCCTACAGGAAAAGGTGTGTGGGCCTCCCAGTGGTTCTGGTGGGTCGGCGTCTTGGCGTGTAGAGCCGGAGGTAGCACTGTACGTGTCCTCGAGGATGCTAAGTGTTCCTAATACACACAGTTTATTCACTATGACTGCATTGGCTTGGCGTTCCAAACCGTCCATTTCTGGCCGCTTCTCCTTTACCTTCAACATGAGCTCTGGATCGGTTAACCGAGCTTCCTCCACCTCTCTGGTTGTTGTTGTGTTTTGCACACTTTGTGCCAATATAGATATAAATAGTAGAGAGGATGACGTTTGATCTGGTGGTTACTTATCATTTACTCGCTATGAGCATTCTGCACTGCTTGAGCAAGGACCTCGGTCCTATAATCCGGCCTACCAGCCATAGTGGCCCATACAGCATGCCTGACGTAAAATTATATATATTCAATCAGTATGTAAGTATCACATGATGAATATATTACTCCTCTTCCTTAAACAATAAGATCAAAATAAAACAGAGGTGTTTGTACTAGTTAGTAGTAAGAGTATTACTCTTATTCTTTGCAGTCCCGATAGGAAGTAAAACTCTTTTGCATAAAGCATATTTTAACCTGAGACATGTGAAACACAATAAACATATTTTGAAAAATATTGCACTTAACATTCACTATACATACATTTTGGTATAGCATAGCAGGTATTTCTTATCAAAACTTTAATGAATTTCACTTGAAAACTGAAGTATTCCAGCATAATATAAAAATAAAGCTTATTGTAGTATAGTCTTCAAGCTGCTAATAAGAATGTTCTTATTTTAATTTTCTACAAACTGCAATTTCCGATAAAATTTCTCTCTTCTCCCCCTTTTTTTTTTTTTTACAATGTCTTCGACACAAGCTCGTGGCTTGACTTCCTCTTCGTCCGACCTTGAACAATTTTTTCTATATTTGTAGTGAACAAATTCGTTGTGATGTAGATGAGTCTGGTCAACCATTCGGGGGGGGGGGGGGGGGGGGGGGGAGGGGGGGGGGGGGGGGGGGCGGGGGGGGGTGGCGGGGGGGGGGGGGGGGTGGGGGGGGGGGGGGTGGGGGGGGGGGGGGGCGGGGGGGGGGGGGGGGGGGGGGGGGGGGGGTGGGTGGGGAGGGGGGGGGGGGGTGGGGGGGGGGAGGGGGGGGGGGGGGGGGGGGGGGGTGGGGGGGGGGGGGGGGGGGGTGGGGGGGGGGGGGGGGGGGGGGGGGGGGGGGGGGGGGGGTGGGGGGTGGGGGGGGGGGGGGGTGGGGGGGGGGGGGTGGTGGGGGGGGGGTAGGGGGCTGTGGTGTGTGTACAGCCGTGGGTCGTTCTGTTCATTTCGAGTGTGTTTATCGGAGTGTTGTAAGTATGGTTTTTTTTTCAGGCGTTCTGTGTGCGTCATGTATATCTGTGTGGAGTCTTTTGTGTATTGTCCTTTTCTTTCATGTTCTGCGCTTACTCTGTTGTCAGACCAACAGTGTTTTTCTCATCTTGGAATTTGCTCCGAGATGCCTGCGAGTGCGACAGATACACCCTGTCCATTTTGAGTACGTAGGATGTTAGGATCGTCGCTTATTCTGTTGTTGTAAATGGTGTTCAGGGCTGGGCCTTTGAATGGCATTTTTTTTTTTGGGGGGGGGGGGGGGGAACTGCATAAGCGCTGTCCATTAGCCTTTAGCTCTTGGACCAGTCTGTGATGAGGCACTCTCCGTTGTGCGTACTACAGGAGTTGAGACGCAGTGTTTTAGATCTAGCTAACTGTATCCTGTACAGGATATCGAAGAGTATCTCTCACTGTTTGGTGTTGTGTCTAGTACCGTGTTTGATGTCTTTCTTTGTAGCTGACCGAGTTTCAGGACTGCAGTACTGGCTTGTTGGGCTGCTTTAGGTAGGATTGAGCAAGTCTGTTCGGCTCATCAGCAGTTGTGCTGTTTGACTTGAAATTGTCAACTGGTGTGTTTTCGGTTAATATTCAAGGAGACTGAGTGTATGGGTCTCTCTCGTCATGCCTTGGCCTTTTTCCGATGCAATCAGCGCTTGCCGTTGCTGTTACAGTTCTTGTCAGGCTAAGGCCAATTACTCTGAGTGTATTTTTGGTAATATGGGCTTGATGTGATTATGTGTGAACTTCCAAGGACTTGGCATTTGCTTCAACTCCTTGATGATGCATTATGGGAACCGTTATCTGACTTACAGTCTCTGTCAATGGCATGCTCGCAAAAAGCGGCTTTTAGCTTGTGTCTCACGGCTCCTGATGTGAGTGCTGTTGAGTTTGTCAAGCTCAAAGAAACCTGCTGTAATAATCTTTAACAGTTATTCAAATTATTCATCACCGTTACCAAGTGAAATGTGGTTTCTGTCGCCACTACATTGCCATGGCCGGTCTGGGATGCGGTGAGATATTCATGGCTCTTTGGCGTTTGATTGGGCGGGTTCTTGGCAATGGAACAGCTTCCAACAATGCCCTCAATGCGTTTGCACTTCCAGGCCAAAACATGATTAATCACGTGCTCTTTGTTTGCTCTTTTCCATGGCCCATGGGCCTCATGGTTTTTGTCAACATCTTTTCTCTGAGGACTGGTAGGTATTATGATTTTCTCCCTTTGAAAAAGATTCCATTTATTTTGAACAGTTCATCCCGGTGATTCCAGACTCACTGTTCACGCTTGGGGCAGTTTCTCCTCTCACGTCAGGCCATCCCCTTTTTTTTTTTTTAAGGAAGGACTGTATTTACATAGCAAGCTGTTCATCTTTCTCCGTATTAGCTGGATCTCCTTCCAGTCTGCGTCGCTCACGGCAGATTACTGTATACTGTGTGTACGTTGCACATCCTCATCTTCTCGCTGAGGGCTGTCGTCCTGAGAGGTAAAGGAAAATTTCTGAGAGGGTCGAACTTACATAGATAGGACCAGGGTAGCTGCGTAAACGTACATGGATATAGGACATATACTGTAGTTACAGAGCTACACTGGTCCTATATACCTGTAGTTACAGAGCTACACTGGTCCTATATACATGTAGTTACAGAGCTACACTGGTCCTATATACCTGTAGTTACAGAGCTACACTGGTCCTATATACCTGTAGTTACAGAGCTACACTGGTCCTATATACCTGTAGTTACAGAGCTACACTGGTCCTATATACCTGTAGTTACAGAGCTACACTGGTCCTATATACCTGTAGTTACAGAGCTACACTGGTCCTATATACATGTAGTTACAGAGCTACACTGGTCCTATATACCTGTAGTTACAGAGCTACACTGGTCCTATATACCTGTAGTTACAGAGCTACACTGGTCCTATATACCTGTAGTTACAGAGCTACACTGGTCCTATATACATGTAGTTACAGAGCTACACTGGTCCTATATACCTGTAGTTACAGAGCTACACTGGTCCTATATACCTGTAGTTACAGAGCTACACTGGTCCTATATACCTGTAGTTACAGAGCTACACTGGTCCTATATACATGTAGTTACAGAGCTACACTGGTCCTATATACCTGTAGTTACAGAGCTACACTGGTCCTATATACCTGTAGTTACAGAGCTACACTGGTCCTATATACCTGTAGTTACAGAGCTACACTGGTCCTATATACCTGTAGTTACAGAGCTACACTGGTCCTATATACCTGTAGTTACAGAGCTACACTGGTCCTATATACATGTAGTTACAGAGCTACACTGGTCCTATATACATGTAGTTACAGAGCTACACTGGTCCTATATACCTGTAGTTACAGAGCTACACTGGTCCTATATACCTGTAGTTACAGAGCTACACTGGTCCTATATACATGTAGTTACAGAGCTACACTGGTCCTATATACCTGTAGTTACAGAGCTACACTGGTCCTATATACCTGTAGTTACAGAGCTACACTGGTCCTATATACCTGTAGTTACAGAGCTACACTGGTCCTATATACCTGTAGTTACAGAGCTACACTGGTCCTATATACCTGTAGTTACAGAGCTACACTGGTCCTATATACCTGTAGTTACAGAGCTACACTGGTCCTATATACCTGTAGTTACAGAGCTACACTGGTCCTATATACATGTAGTTACAGAGCTACACTGGTCCTATATACCTGTAGTTACAGAGCTACACTGGTCCTATATACCTGTAGTTACAGAGCTACACTGGTCCTATATACCTGTAGTTACAGAGCTACACTGGTCCTATATACCTGTAGTTACAGAGCTACACTGGTCCTATATACCTGTAGTTACAGAGCTACACTGGTCCTATATACCTGTAGTTACAGAGCTACACTGGTCCTATATACCTGTAGTTACAGAGCTACACTGGTCCTATATACCTGTAGTTACAGAGCTACACTGGTCCTATATACCTGTAGTTACAGAGCTACACTGGTCCTATATACCTGTAGTTACAGAGCTACACTGGTCCTATATACCTGTAGTTACAGAGCTACACTGGTCCTATATACCTGTAGTTACAGAGCTACACTGGTCCTATATACATGTAGTTACAGAGCTACACTGGTCCTATATACCTGTAGTTACAGAGCTACACTGGTCCTATATACCTGTAGTTACAGAGCTACACTGGTCCTATATACCTGTAGTTACAGAGCTACACTGGTCCTATATACCTGTAGTTACAGAGCTACACTGGTCCTATATACATGTAGTTACAGAGCTACACTGGTCCTATATACCTTGTAGTTACAGAGCTACACTGTCCTATATACATGTAGTTACAGAGCTACACTGGTCCTATATACATGTAGTTACAGAGCTACACTGGTCCTATATACCTGTAGTTACAGAGCTACACTGGTCCTATATACCTGTAGTTTACAGAGCTACACTGGTCCTATATACCTGTAGTTACAGAGCTACACTGGTCCTATATACATGTAGTTACAGAGCTACACTGGTCTATATACCTGTAGTTACGAGCCCCTACATGTAGTTACAGAGCTACCTGGTCCTATATCACCTGTAGTTCACAGAGCCTACACTGGTCCTATATACCTGTAGTTACAGAGCTACACTGGTCCTATATACCATGTAGTTACAGAGCTACACTGGTTCCTATATACCATGTAGTTACAGAGCTACACTGGTCCTATATACATGTAGTTACAGAGCTACACTGGTCCTAATATACATGTAGTTACAGAGCTACACTGGTCCTATATACCTGTAGTTACAGAGCTACACTGGTCCTATATACCTGTAGTTACAGAGCTACACTGGTCCTATATACCTGTAGTTACAGAGCCTTACACTGCGTCCTATATACCTGTAGTTACAGAGCTACACTGGTCCTATATACCTGTAGTTACAGAGCTACACTGGTCCTATATACATGTAGTTACAGAGCTATATAGGACCAGTGTAGCTCTGTAACTACAGGTATATAGGACCAGTGTAGCTCTGTAACTACAGGTATATAGGACCAGTGTAGCTCTGTAACTACAGGTATATAGGACCGTTGTTCTTTAATGCAATGCATGATATTTAGATAAAACACAAATGAAACAACAACAGAGAAACAGAATATATTATAGTTTGACTTCCTCAGACCAAAGGTGCTGCTAAGCATCTATAAGACATCTCTTAGCCACAGGGACAGACGCCACCTCCCCACTTCTCAGGACTGTTGGTCTGCTGGAGGACTGCTGGGTGTCTACCGGCGGCTGGTTTTCCTTCCCCTGCGATGTCTTCTACGGGCCGGGGCCGGTGGTGGCGGGGGGGGCGGTGGGTCCCGGGAGGACCCCCCAAGCGTAATCACCCTTCACCGTCGATGTGGGGATGCCTGAGTGTCTGAGCTCGGCCATGTAGCAGGAGTCCGGGTGGAGCAGGAAGCCCGAGAAGATGCTGCTGGTCTCACTGCTGGTGAACATGCCGTTGGTCAGCTGGTCCTTGACCTGCAGCCAGACGCCGTCACCCTGCGCCAGGTGCAGCACCAGCTGCTGGGAGATGGTGCCCAGCTGGGCGGGGTAGGTGCTCTTCACCAGAGGCAGGAAGTTGTGGAACATGCCTACCTTCAGGACACGGCTGTACACCGTCAGGGAGTAGCTGAACACGTAGGTGCCGTTGACAGGGGCGGTGTAGATGCCCGTGAGGGCGTTGTAGTGGCCCTGCAGGTTGTGGATGAGCTGGCTGAAGGCCACGGGTGTGTTGGGCGGAGGGAAGGAGGCACTTAGGCTCATAGAGAAAGAGGATTGGACAGCCGGCATGCAGGGCCCCGGGAAGCCCCTCACCCCCATCTCCCCCATATCCCCCTTCTGACCTGGCTCCCCGGCCCCTCCCTTGGGGCCAGCCGTCCCCTTGTGCCCCGACACTCCCGTCTCTCCCATCTCCCCTCGGAGGCCCGGGGCCCCGTCTTCACAGGAGCAGTCTCCCTCGGGGCCCGCCTCCCCGCGAGGCCCGGGATGCCCGTCGGGCCCCGCCGGTCCCCGGGCTCCCATGTCTCCCTTTGGGCCGCTGAACCCCCCTGGCCCCGTGGGGCCCAGTAGCCCCCTGGGGCCAGTGGTCCCCGGGAGGCCGGGTTCTCCTCGAGGCCCCTCCACCGCCTCACAGGCCTCAGGACACACACCCTCCTCTCCTTTGGCCCCGGTCTCCCCAGGCTGGCCCTCCATACCGGCCTCCCCCTTCTCACCTAGGAAACACAGGGCAGTGGGCATGTCTCAAGGTCAGGGGTCATGTCTCGAGGTCAGGGGTCACTCCTAGAGTTCAGAGGTCATGTCTAGAGGTGAGCAGACATGTCTAGAGGTCAGGGGTCAGATCTAGAGGTCAGGGGTCAGATCTAGAGGTCTGTCACTCACCTTTATATCCTATCTGTCCTTTGGGCCCCACGGGGCCTTCAGGGCCCACATCTCCCTTAAGACCCTGGACCCCCTTCTGTCCTGAAAACACACACACACACACACACACACACGTACATACACATACACACACACACACACACATACACATACATACACATACATACATACACATACACATACACACACACACACACACACACACACATACACACACACACACACACACACATACACATACACATACACATACACATACACACACATACACATACACATACACACACATACACATACACATACACATACACATACACACACACTACACATACACACACACACATACACACACACACACATACATACACATACACACACACACATACACACACACACACACACATACACACACACATACACACACACACACACACACACACATACACATACACACACACACACACACACACATACACACACACACACACACACACACACACACACACACACACACATACACACACACACCACACACACACAACACACACACACACTACACACACACACACACACACACACACACACACACACATACAATTACAACAATCAAAAAACCTTGATCATAGAAATGTTACTTTGAAAGGCAAAAAACAGTTTGATCTTAAATGTGCTTACCTCTCATTCCATGTGTCTCCCTTCTTTGCAGGATGAGTCAAATGGATGGCTCTTCAAAAATATGTGGTCACATGACCAATTTCTTCTATGGTTTTCTAGAAACAAGGGGTGGCACTACTTCCCCCCTGGCACAAATCACCCCACTCTCCCCTAGGCCTCGTATAAGCCCTTTTGGGTTTCTTGCCTACCTTGCACCTCTCTTTTTGTTGTTATTTTCTTTATCTCTTTGCTTTTTCGTCTTATCATTGCGCAAAATAAAAATCTAATCTAATCAAATCAATTGTTGGGGTCCCCACTCCCACATTGTATTGTAAATGTCTAAGCCTGTTGAAGAAAACGTGCGGTGATGAGCTTCACTCAGGCCTACCCAGATTTTTCCAGGCCTACCCATCAGCCACTTTCTGTGAGTGTATGTGTGTATGTGTGTATGTGTATGTGTGTGTGTGTGTGTGTGTGTGTGTGTGTGTGTGTGTGTGTGTGTGTGTGTGTGGAGACTCACCGACTGACTGTTTGGATGACTTGGTTCTCCTAAAAGAAGCTTCTCTTTGCAGTCTTGGAGAGGGGGGCTCCCCGGGGGTCCCCTGGGGTCCCGGCAGCAGGAGGAGGAGAGGAGTAGATGAGGAGGAGAGAGGAGTAGATGAGGAGTAGAGAGGAGTGAGGAGGAGAGAGGAGTAGATGGAGTAGATGAGGAGGAGAGAGGAGACGGGCTGCCTGCTAGTTTCCGTGTCTCCGCAGAGTAGTGATGGGAATTACGGCTCTTTGAAGGGAGCCGGATCTTATGGCTCCGCTCCTTTCTGAGAGTCGTTCAAAAGAGCCGTTCACCGTTTTTTTTAGGGGGCGGGGTTACTAGGTTTATCTGCGAAATAATCACCAGGATAATGATTGACTGTATTAAAGGATAATGATTGACTATTAAAGGATAATGATTGACTGTATTGCCAGACCTTAATGTCAATGATCTGCATTGTAAACATGACACAAGTTGGCACCATATCCATGTCATTCATGTCAGTGAATGTACTACTTTGAATGTACCCTCTGTATGTGTTATGTCAATAAATCACCCGAAAAACACGTCGTCTACCTGAACCACTTTAACATGTTGTGACCTGACTCAGAGTAGGGGGCGGGTCTTCACGGAATACGCTTGGGGAACAAATTCAAGCTTTCTCACTGTTCACGTAAAGGGGAGTGGATTTAGGGCAGCCAGTGAACGAACGATAAAAAGAACGGCTCTCACCAAGTACGACTCGGTTCCCTTCGTTCGTTCCAAAGAGCCGTTCAAAAGAATCGGATCGTTTGTGAACGTCACATCAGTACCGCAGAGTGTTAAGTTTCGGTTTATTAGAAATGGGCGTCAGCAGCCGCGCAGAGAGACGCGACATCCGCACTTCCATACTTAAAGGTGCTGCGCAGTCGCGGATCTATGAAAGCTTGACAGCTTGCCCACCCATTCAGATTCATTTGTCTTGAGGAATCGTTAGAATTATGTATTAATAATCTCTAAAAAGTGTGGAGATGCCATTGAAACCAACTGGAGACAACGCTGGATGTGATTGTTTGTCTCCATCGGCCCGTTGCTATGTTCGTTAGGGACTTTGAGCATCGACGGCTGCGGAGACGGCTACGGTGACTGGAAATAAATCTGTGCTCTTTTGCGCCTGCGAGAACTTGACTCGCTCCCCCCTTTGCCGTTTAAATAATTAACGCATTTTAATCGCACTTTATTTTTGCACTCCAAACACCACGGAACGTTTCTCAGTGGACGAATTGGCGGCTCAAATATGGGCGGACCGGAAGAGATCGCGTTTTGTTACCATTTTAGATGGTAGAAATGGTAGAGATGGCACTTTATGTTAAACTGTTGGTCTGTGTAGCTAAAATAAACAGGATTTTGCTGCTTAAACGTATGTATATGTGACACACGCTGGTAATTTGGGTCTGTCGGGATTCTCGTTTTTCGCGTTCTCGTTTTCCTTTTTTTATATATTACGAAAGTTAAAGTGTTGAACAACTGACTCAATTAAATAAACAACATGGGATCAGTAAATACTCGTAATTAGTCAGCAAAGTCGGCTTGTTTTGGGCGTGGTGTGTGAAGTGTTTGATTAGCATATCCGGTTTCATTGGCTTTCGTCACCACATACGTCACATCCGCTGGCCTCCCAAGAACTACATTTCCCAGCGCATAGAAAGGTCTCGCCCCCCCAAAAAAACGACAAAGGCGGGATCGCTTCTCGTTGCTTCTCTGTCAAATATTGGTATGCGATTAAAATGCGATTAATTACGATTAATTAATTACATTAATTAATTACAATTAGATTAATTTTTTTAATCGAGTCCCACCACTAATTATTATATATTATATATATATTGTTATCATATTTGTATTATTATTATTATTATTGTTATTATTATCATCCCACCCATCACAAATGAACTGGTAGGATACATATATTCAGGGGGAATATATATTACTCTTTTATATATTATTTATTTATTCTATGTATTATTATTATTATTATTATTATTATGCTCAGGAAATAATACAATAATTTACAATTACCTTACAAATAAGCACTAACTAAAAAAAGACAAACATACATAAAAGTGTTTAATTCTGTTAAAGTCACTCAACGCGTCCTTGGTTAACATGAGATGTACTTGTAGTGCGACACTTGTGACACTAGGGGTCGCTGTATGCCGCAGGAAAGGAGAACATGAACCCTTTCCTCTTATAATAAATAATGAGTTGCTTCTCCATCTGAATGAAGAACTGAGACAGGTTGCTTTGAATCTTTTAGTCTGATTAAAAGAAATAAAATGATAAAATTAAAATACTAATAATTTGAGGTCATGATGCTTTTTTATGATGTTTTTAGACGTCTTTATGTTTGTTGTGCATGTGTGCTTGTGTTATTGTTTTTATGTTCTTTATAGTGCAAAGCAAACACCCTGAATATATAAAATAAAGGTTTAATTGAATCATGAGGTCAACGTTATGCGCACGTTCAGCGCATGCGTTGTTTATACGCAGAAGCTGCGCAATAGATGCGCAGTTTCAACTCATGTGGACTTTTCTCTGGTTCAGCATTTCAATATTATTATTATTATTATTATTATTATTATTATTATTATTATTCAGATATATCGAGCACATGTCCAATTCATACATGGGTGTTGATGACGGCCATGACGTGGGAAATAATACAGATATTAAAGTAATGATGTATTGTGAAGGACTATATATAGCGCCCCACTAGGGGGCGTGGAGGGACCAGACATTTACATTACATTTACATTACATTTTATATATACATTTACATTTAGGGCATTTGGCAGACGCTTTTATCCAAAGCTTACAAAGAGTACATTTTGTTGAAGGAGACAGCAATATATCACTGTGGTGCATAAAGATAAGAAGTTTATATCTCATGGCAATATTCAACCCTGAACCCAAATGCAGTGCATGCATTTTCTCCATGTACTTTCAGACACAATTGGTGGGCAGTATAGTCCTGGACATGCAACTGATAGACTAGAAAGAATAGAATAGAATAGAATACAACTTTATTAATCCCGAAGGAAATTCTTGTGCCAGGTTACAGAGCGATACAGTATAATAAATCAATATGGAAAACAACAGAATAATAAAAATAAACTAACGGATTTACAAATGTACAGTTAAAATATACAAATATGTAGGCAAGATAAGATATTCAGACGGCGAAAACAATTTTTGCATAAATGAAGTGAAATATTATTGGACATGACATTAAGAATATTGCACATGATGATGAGAGGGAGTGTTATAGATAATATTTACATGTTAATAATAATTAGAAAAAATTCCAGGGACATTTTGAGGGTGCCTGCTGCCATATAAGCAAGCAATAACACACACACACACACACATATCCAAACACACATACACACACACACACACAAACACACACACAGTGGCAGTGTGTGTGTTTGTGTGTGTGTGTCATATTGGCGCCAATATGAATATTGCTTGAAACAGAGTGGCTGGACTCCTTTCACTCCGACGCTCATAAATCCAAAAGTATGTGGAGTTAATATTGTGGGCGGGATGGCAGTTTTAAAAATATAAAGATATATTTTTTTCGTCTGCTCTACACTCTAACGGTGACGTCACCCGCTCTGACCAGCGCAATACACACCCATGTTAAAGTGTCTGAGGAGCTGAAAAATCAATTAAGTTTGAACTGTAATTGTGTAAAAAGTATGAATGTTATGAAAATTGCAATGTTTGAATGGAGTTTCTACCTGAATGTATGAATGAATGGGTAGAGGTTGAATATGAGTGGGTTTGAAACTTTCCCCCCATTCATTTCAATGGGGAAAAACTGCTTAGTCATTGTTGTGGTGTAATTTAATAAGCTAATTAAATAGTAAAAGTATAAGTCCGTTTGTTTCCATAGTTACATTTCTGTGACCGTAACAAGTTGTCCTACGTTTTGATGTATAAATTACGTATGTGGAGTTAATATTGTGGGCGGGATGGCAGTTTTAAAATGTGGTGAGCAGTGCTGGAATCCTTCTGCTGCAGCAGGGCTCCACGAGTTGAAAAGCTTGAAGGTGGCTGAAAAAACGGACCTTTTTGGTGGGGACTCCTGTCACTCCGAGGCTCATAAATCAAAAAGTATAAGTCTGTTTGTTTCCAGAGTTACATTTCTGTGACCGTCTCAAGTCCCTACATTTTAATGTATAAATAAACGTATGTGGAGTTAATATTGTGGGCGGGATGGCAGTTTTAAAAATATAAATCTTTTTATTTTTCGTCTGCTCTACAACGGTGACGTCACCCACTCTGACCAGCGCAATACACACCCATGTTAAAGTGTCTGAGGAGCTGAAAATCAATTAAGTTTGAAATGTGATTGTGTAAAAAGTATGAATGTTATGAAAATTCACATGAAATCATGTGTGAATTCATCCAAGTGTCTTGAACGTTTTAATGTTTGAATGGAGTTTCTACCTGAATGTATGAATGAATGGGAAGAGGTTGAATATGAGTGGGTTTGAAAAAATGTTGAACATTCCCCATTCATTTCAATGGGGAAAAATTGCTGGAAAATGTTGAATATTTCGGAAAGTATTAAGGGTATCAATAAAAAAAGTCATAGCAATCGATTCCTAATTGAGCTGAATCTTTTAAACTTTGAACGGAGTTTCTACATTGAAAACGGTGGGAGGAGATAGCCGGCAAAAAAACAGGTTGGAATAATAAAAAATAAAAAAATGACTTTGGTGAATAACATGTGTTGTGAATGCTTCTCATCATTCACACCAATAAAAAGAAATCAAGTGGAACCGATGTGAAATGCACTGTGTTCCAACCACGCCCCCCCAGAGTGATCATGTTACAGAGCGACTAGCGGAGCAGAGAGAGAGAGACAGAGAGAGAGAGAGACACACAGTGACAGAGAGAGAGAGAGACAGAGAGAGAGAACCCTATAACCCGTCACCTCACCCTAACCCAGGGGGAGTCGCAACAAGTCGACTCCACAACGTCACAGGATTCTGTGTATCGCTGTCTGTCTGTCTGTCTGTCGATTCACGCATGCATAATACATAAAATAATACATAAAATAATGCAAGGATAAAAGCAAATGGCGGTGATCAAAACATAAAAACAAAAGAACAGCAACAACAATCTGAACAAGACAAAGATAAGTTGTTTTATTTATTGTGATGATTATATGGTGATTATATGCAAATTCACCCAATATGACAAATAAAATATGTGACTAATATATGATGAATACAATAGAGTGATAAACAGGTTGGAATGGGGATGGAAAACCCATTTGCTATGCATAATAACAAAACATAAGACACCTTAAAATCGTACGCAATTGAAAAGAACTTAAGTGGAGTGTCTCAGACAACTGACAACTAAGGCAACTTCAACTTTAAGGAACAAGCAATGGACCACGATGTGTCTCTCTCTGATTCAACACGTCCATGTGCAAGATTGATGGACATGATGTTTTTCCTGAGTCAAAGACAAAATTGGTCATCATTCAACATTTTTAGAACATTATTTATACAGCACTTCCGGTACTCACATTGTAATATTGTGCAAAAGAAGAAAATTGTGAACAGTACTCTTGTTTTTTTAAGGAAAGAACATAACATTCATAATTATTAAAATAAAATAGATATACTTTTGGAAGCGCTACATGTGATATGCTCATGCTTGGCTACCTTGGCACTTTCAGTTAAAACAGAGCACACATTTTTGGAATCATTCACAGTTCTTCAGAAAGCACTGTAAACATGACGTTTGAGGAACCGCTGCCCTGATGGCCTCTCGTCCGTGACCTCATGACGTCATGACCTCATGACCTCTGAGTGTTGCGGTGGTCCTGCCTGAAGGCCACGCCGAACTTCCAGGCCTCGATGCTGTGCGACAGGCAGATCTGCTCGGGGAGCAGCTCCTCCACCTCCGCCGGGACGTCCAGGTCCTTGCGCTCCACGTAGGACACCAGCGAGACCTTCAGCCTGGAATCACAAGACCGAGACCCTTAGTATTATAAATACACACACACACACACACACACACACACACACATTGTGACACGAGTGCGAGAGCATCCGCCCAGAATCTTGAGCTATGCTGACTAGATGGGTCTACCCGCCGACCCAGTGGGACCGTACCAAGTGGTAAACTGATCTAGTCAGCATACATCTAGGCGGACACTCCCACTTGTGATGTCGCTGTGCCACAATGACGTCGTCGTGGCGAATCACAATGACACCCGGCGTGTATAACAGGGCCCCTTTACTGGATGTGTCGAGCAAATTGTGATCAGACAGCGAATAACAAACTCAAATGTTGGCACGAAATAATAGGACGTAGCATTGCTTAGCATATTGTATGTTCTTAGATGTTGGTACTGGACTCAGAATGGCACGTCTGCTCTTATCCCAGCTATTATGCAGGCAACCTGGCGATTATGAAAGTCGTTCTATTGGCCTTGCAACTCTGACTCCTCGTCTCCTCACCCCCAGCGTGGTGGGAAGTGGTCGGGGGCGCGAGGCTTCTGCAGCTCCAGCAGCAGGAACTCGATGAGCTCCAGCAGGAAGCGGTCGGACGCCGCGGTCGACGCTCGCGCGAGGAAGGCCGAGAGCGACCGCCGCTCGTCCTCGCCCAGCGGCTCCTTGTACGCCCCGGGGAACCCAGCAAACGGATCCTACGCAAGGGGGGTAGAGAGAGAGAGAGAGAGAGAGAGAGAGAGAGAGAGAGAGAGAGAGAGAGAGGGGAGAGAGAGAGAGAGAGAGAGGGAAAGAGAGAGAGAGGGAGATGGAGAGAGAGGGGGATGGAGACAGAGAGAAAGAGAGAGAGGGAGAGAGAGAGAAGAAATGTTATATACGTCTACTTATTTTGAATCCTCTGTTGGTGAGAATTAACAGAAGTCGCCAAAGTATGCAATGGTAATAATATAAAACTATTTTAGTGTTAAATAATATACTCGTTTGTGTTCATTGATTGTATGTTTCTATAATTTACAATATGTATATGATCCTATTGCTCACTTATTATTTATGTCTTTACTTATTTTTTTAACAGGGACAGCCACATTTCCTTAGCAGTCGCTGGGCAAGCAAACTGCCCAACATCATGTGCAATACTCTCTATCATGTGCAATATTATTATTAATAATTATGATTATGATTATTATTATTAATATCATCTAATATCTCTAAATATTACCTGTTATACTACCTCTCATCTCTTCTCATCATAATGTGCAATATTATTAATATTCTTTCTATCAGGTGCAATACGTCCCCTAACCATTATTATTATTATCACAGTATTACACTTCAATTATGACAAATTGTTTTCGCCGTCTGAATACCTTATCTTGCCTATATATTTATATATTTTTATATTTTGACTGTACATTTGTAAATCTGTTAGTTTATTTGTATTATTCTGTTGATTTCTCTATTGTTGTATTGTACTGTATTGCTATGCAACCTGGCACAAGAATTTCCTTCGGGATTAATAAAGTTCTATCTCATGTTATCTCTGTCACGTCCTGCGGTACGAATAAAGTTCTGTCTATCCATGTGACTTTTACGCCGCCCATTCTGTGGCGTTGTGTGACGTGCTTTGCGGCGGGTGAGCGGTGAGCGGCGGTGGCCTGACTCACCCTCTTGAGTTTCATCATGTTCTGGAACTTGAGCGAAGTGAGCAGCTGCCACAGGGCCACACAGTGCTCCAGTCTGCACACACTCAGCGCCTGCAGAGACACACACGGACACGTGGCTCCATCACACACACACACACACACACATATACACACACACACATCCTCCATCGAGTAACACACACACCTCACCTCACCTCACCTCACTGTCTGAGGCCTGAGAACAAATCAGACGGCCCAAATTCGACGTTAACCTTGTACAGTTCCACGGATCTGGCCGATATCGGGGGGCGGTAGTCTACTATAGGAGCACAGGAGGCTATCCGTCAACCTACCTACCGAGAGATCTGGCGCCGGCCTCCTAAGCCCCGCCTCCTAGCTTATCGCTGAGGAGGAGGGGGCGGGGCCAGGGAGGGCTTTTCGGATACACCGGATTCGGAGTCATTTTTTACCGAACTGCATCGACCCCCCCCCCCCCACCCCAGAACGGAAAGTAATAATATAGAAATTCAAAAAAATCCTACAAATATATATACAAAATATAGAAAAACTAACCAATAAAAAGGTGCAATATAAAGAAAAGTTGTGCATTAACTAAACGCAGTCGTGTCCATGGGGGCGGGAGTCAGTGGAGTTGAACGTGAGAATAACGTGTAGTTTTAGTTTGGATGCGTCCCTGCTCGCTGGTAACCACTGGAGCATCGCGTCGCTGAACGACAAGAAGAAGTCAATTCACAGCGGACTCCCGTCTTGCCCTTGAGCCAAAGGAGATAACCGTGGCAACAGGCTCGACCCGTAGGGAGGCAGCGACCGACCGACAGACAGACAGACAGACAGACAGACAGACAGACAGACAGACAGACAGACAGACAGACAGACAGACGGGCTGACGGGCAGACAGGCAGACCTTGAGGATGTGCGGTGCCGTCTGGTCCTGCATCTGCAGCACCTCCTCCAGGTAGTAGGCCAGCGACATGTGGGGGTCTTCGCCCGTCATGGCCAGGAAGCCCAGGGCCACCTCCACCGTGGTGAGGGCCTCGCACACCTCGCTGTAGGACTGCAGCTCCGCCACCAGGCCGCACGAGGTCAGGCTCTGCAGGGCTTCCTGTGGGGACAGGATGTCAGTGTTTGGATCTGCTGGCTTTAGACTGTGGGACTGTGTGTGTTTGGTGGCTGGCTTAATTGGCCTCACCTGGCCTGAGTTAAGAGTCTGGGGTGGGTGGGGCTACAGCCTCACCTGGCCTGAGTTAGAGTCTGGGGTGGGTGGGGCTACAGCCTCACCTGGCCCAGTTAGAGTCTGGGGTGGGTGTGGCTACAGCCTCACCTGGCCCAATTAGAGTCTGGGGTGGGTGGGGCTACAGCCTCACCTGACCTGAGTTAGAGTCTGGGTTGGGTGGGGCTACAACCGACTCACCTGTTTCACCTTCTCCTTGACATCCTTGAGCAGGATCACATAGTCACGGTCGTGTCGGTTCACCAGCGTGGGAATGCCCTGGACACAAGATGGCAGAGCAGGTAAACATCGGGGCGTCAATGGTTCAAATGGGTCCCTATTATTATACCACCAGGTGTGCAGGTGAGTGAAACAGCCTTAGCTCCATCTTTCGATCCCTGAACTCCCGAAAACTCGTATGAAACTCGTCATGCAGTTCAGTGGCTATTTGTAGGAACTACACCCACACTTTTTGTGATTATGGATAAAGTGAAGAAATCAATAAGAAAGAAGAAATCAATCCATTCTATCAAATTGCCTCCCATGCCAGCTTGGATCAGCTCACACCCATGACGTAGATGTATGCTGACTAGATCAGTTTACCAGTTGGTACAGCCCACTGGGTAGCATGTTAGGCTGATCGAGTCAGCTGACATCTAGGTGGACACTCCCACTTTTGAAACGGCTTATCTCTCTCTTTTTT
>PIJE02005005.1:15000-21525 GCA_002895965.2 Coryphaenoides rupestris | reverse complement strand
AGAGTGAACTCGGTCCAGTGGGTGCACAGACATGACAGTGGTGAGTGAGTTAAGGGCTCCACTGTTTACACTGGGAGTCAATAGGAGTCACTGGGAGTCAGTGGGAGTTAGTGGGAGTCGATAGGAGTCAGTGGGAGTTAGTGGGAGTCAGTGGGAGTCAATGGTGATGGTGATCTGTCTGTCAGTGACACAGCATACTAGTCTGTCCCTGAAAATGCTGATCACACTGCTGTGTTGTTGTTTGTATTGCACTTTCCAGCCACTCTTACACCCCTCAGACACGGTTTTAAAGCGTATAAACTTGTGTGTTTACTTGTGTCTACATCACAGGCCCAGAGCTCCACCTCGTCTCAGGAGCCTCGGACAACAGGCTCATTGTGTGGGAGGCTCAACATGAGAAAGTTTGTATCTATGATTGTATATCTACATAGACTGTAATATCTAGATCTATATCATCTTTTAAAATACACCTGCCTTAAGTTGCATAGCATGCAGGCACTTGCGCTGTAGCGTAACTGGTCATTTATCATTTATCATCTACACTTTTAATCATTACGCATTTTATGTGTGTATAAGTATCTTACTGTACTGCACGCTGTACTGACATTTTACGACATTTTGGCACCAACAGCCAAGCATTGCTAACTTTACTTTTCACTTTTTATTTTTTTACCATACTTATTTGGTACTATATTATTAATTGTTGTTTTAGAATGAATGTTTAGAAGAATACAGTTGAGAAGAATACTTTTTACCATACTTATTAGGTACTATTACGAATACTTTAGAGTTGTTCAAGAATGTATGTTTACAGGAATACTGCAGGAGTGAATAGGGAGTAAGCATTCCATTGTAATTGTTTACATACGCGCAATAAAGAAACTCTTGAATCCTTTCATTTCACTGCTTTCATATGAGTGTGATTTTCCAATTTTCACCAGTTGGGCCAGTCCGTGGAGTGTGTTGGCCACACCGGTCCGGTGTGTGCCGTGGACGCGCTGTACCTGGACCAGGACTCGGGTGAGGTCCTGGTGGCCTCTGCAGCGTCGGACTCCACCGTCAGGCTGTGGCTGGTCCAAGGAGCCAACGGTAAGAGGCGCGCTGTCCTTGTGGTGGTGTTGTTGTTTTGGTTTTGTTGACGTAGTTGCTTTGTTTAAGAGGCATCAGGACGTACTTAAAATGGTAATACCCTGGGACTGGAAAGGGAAAACTGACACATTTCTACTTGAGGTGAGTGAGGCAGGACTTCGAAACACTGTATTGCGTTTTCATTGCTGTTGAAAAGTTCTCAGCCTTCCCAGTTGGACTGTACCGGACAGGCTAAACTGATCTCGTCGGCATACATCTAGGTGGACGTTCCCACTTGTGATGTCACTAGACGGTAGTCACACGGCAATTGCAATGGCGAAGTTACCGACCGGTAACCCGCGTTACGGACGACTACACTCTACACACACAGCAGTAGATGGACCTTAACTACGTCTTAGAATATTAAATGATGTGTTGGTGTGGTTTATGTGCTGTCGTGTGTGGTGTGTGTGTGTGTGTGTGTCGTGTTGTGCTGTGTTGCGCGCGCCCCCCTACTGGCACAGGTGTGCTCATCAGTGAAACGAGCGCGGGGTGCTCTGATTGGCTGGGATTAAGCCCTAATCGCGTGCCACTCCAAACACAAAACTCCCCAGTCCCCTGTTCAAGTCCCCCAACTGGGTCCACTCATACCATAAGAAAGCGTTGACTGACTCGCTCTGCGCAAAGTGCACTTGACTCCACGTGCACCTATTCCCGTGCAACGTGTGTTCCTCCAGCGGAGTGCCCTCACATACTTCCTCAGCGTTTGGCTGCGGCTTCATGATGGATGTGTCTCTGGTGCTGTTGCCAGGCAGCAGAGGTAAGCCTCCAGCGAAAAACACACACACACACACACAGACACACACACACACACACATACAGGCGCACACAAACACACGTGTGCATGATTCTTCTTCTGTCTGTTCTTTTCTCTGTCTCTTCGTCTTGTGTGTCTCTCTTTCTTAAACACGATACAATTCCTCTCTCTCTCTCGCCCTCTCTCTCTCTCTCTTCATACCACAACACCACACCACACAACCACAGACACACACTTGCAAACGTCCTCTTCCTATAATCCATTGCGGTTCGACCCGCCCCTGTTATTGCCCGTTGCTGAATGTCAAATTTAAAATGCGAGCATTACCGCTGTAATATGTCTCATGTCGTTTTCTACACGCCTGTCCCGTGTTTGATGCATGGGGTGCCTCTGCCCCCCCCCCCCTCCTCCTTCCCTCATGATACGTGTCAAACTCATATGTACAGTATAGCTCTCATTGCGCATGTAGATATATGCAGACATGCTCTCACGCTGTCTCTTGTTGCTGTTGCAGTTCCCATACTGGCCTGCGGGGGCGACGACTGCCGGGTCCACCTGTACGTGCTGTCCGACGGTCAGGTGGGGGAAACTCAGTTCAGTTCAGTTCTCCGGGCCCCGGGAGAGTTTGTGTGTGATAAGCACACCGGCTACAAGAGGAGATGATAACGTCTGTCTTCCTTTTCCTTTTCCTTTTCCGTTTTCTTTTTTTTTCTTCTTGTTTTTCAGCTCAGCAAGGTGATGTCGCTGCAGGGCCACGAGGACTGGGTGCGGGGGCTGGAGTGGGCGACCGTAGGTGAGATTAGAAAAAAAAAAAAGGGGGATGTAAGCTGTGGACAGAGCGGTGCACTTTAGCGCTGTAGCATTGGCTGCAGCCTCCAGGCCGTCATTCTAAGGGCCCCGTGCCTTGCTGGGTCTCACCGTTTTAAGAGTTTTTAGGAGAACCAATCAATTACTTGATAGGTTCATGGCGTGTTCATTGCAGCTCCCATAATATTTCATTTCAAAATGACTTTTAAGATGATGTAGCATTTTAAAGAAGAGGGGTAAAATAGAAATGAAACAAATAAATCCTAATGTTTTTAAAGTACTGACGACTCTACTGGACTGTGCGCTCAGACAGATATACGAAGTAACAGCAGGCCTTTAATCAAAGTACAGCCGCGCCTTTAAATCAAAGCGCAGCGCGGCTGTAATCCGGGCCCCGCTAACCGTGGCACCGATGTGCCGATTTCATCACCGCTCTGGTGTGTCATTAAAGCTGTCCCGTGTCCTTGACGACAGCCCTTGGTCGGCACTAGCCAGTCACCCAGCCACCACGTCACCCAGTCACCCAGCCACCACGTCACCCAGTCACCAGCCACCACCACGCAGGAGAGCGAGACGGAAAACGTCATTTGACAGCATTTCCACCGAGTGAATGACAAATATGCGCTCTCCCTGTTTGACCGAGTGTCCTTGTGGAAGAGCCGAGCAGAATAGAATAGTGTGGTTTCAGTTTTCATTTGAAACGTTTAAAACCTTTCATTTTTGTCCGCGTACCGTCGCAGCATATCGCCCATCATCTATTGATTTCAGTCTATTTGAAAACACCAAGATCTCCGATTTCATATTTGGAGTATATTTATGTCTCTGTCTCTCTTCCTCTCTACCTCTCTCTCTCTACTATCTCTCTCTTTCTCCCCCTCCCTCCCATCCCTCCCCTCTCCGTCTCTCTGCAGACGAGGAGCTGCTGCTGGCCAGCTGTGCGCAGGACAGCCTGATCCGGGTGTGGCGGCTGTGTGCCCGGTCTGGCGGCGGCGGCGGGCGCTCAGAGGACGATCACACGGTCATCAGAATGAAAGAGGACGTTTTTGAAGTGAAGGGGAGAGGTGAGTGGACTGATGGGGGGGTGAGGGGAGCGGTGCCAACACAAGGGGTCAACCGCCTGAAGAACGTTGCTTTCATTCATTCATTTTGGGTCTTTATTGGGAGCCGTGTGTGTGTGTGTGTGCACGCACCCACACAACAAGTGTACATTTCCACGGAGCCCCGACTACATAACACCCCCCCCCCTCCTTTTACTAATAAAATATCCTAATTTAAACATCATCGCTTTCTGTCCGAGGCCCGAATAGCCCGCCTCCTCCGCCCAGCCGGCGTCCTCATTAAATGTCCTCGCGGTGTAATCTGTGACTGACTCTGGTTGGGTTCCCGCAGAGTTCGCCGTGTCCCTGGAGACGGTCCTCGCCGGCCACGAGAACTGGGTGTACGGCGTCCACTGGCAGCCTCCGCGACACGACGGTACGGTGATTAAAAAAACGTTGGCTCGTCGCGCACGCACGGCTCATTGTTTTAAAACCAACTGATTGCTTTTTTTATTTTATTTTTTGGGTCGTTTTTATTTTCGGTTTACTGATTGGCTCGAGTCAACATGCTCGCGTGTAATTCGCAGCGATGCTGGCGTCCATTGTCGGGAAGTTTATTGCTTCGCCGTGTAAATCTAGAGCAACCAAAAAAAGACTCATTGCACAATATTGTGCTCGTGCTGTCGCCTAAAAGGTTGTCTAGGAATAGGTGTCGCGTTAATTCTGACTCCACCGGCATAATTGTCGTCATAATAGTCCAATTGACTCACTGTCTCCCCCTACAGGCGGCCGGCTGCAACAGCCTCTGGGCCTGCTCTCCGCCTCCATGGACAAGACCATGATCTTCTGGGCTCCCGAGGAGGGCTCGGGGGTCTGGGTGGAGCAGGTCAGTGTGTCTGGCTGATGGGTGGGTGCGTGGGTGGTTGGGTGGGTGGGCCGGCCGGTGTGGAGATCCATCCACAGACACGCACCTCCACGTTTATATATCTAAAGTTCGCAGGCGCTCGCGCTCGCTCGCAGGCGCTCGCTCACGTCATGGGATGGTTGCAACTTTTATGGATTAGACGGTGAAGAGGGACGGCGAGGCTGACGTCAAGATCACCTCGGTGGAGTCCGAGTCCAGATTGAGTCAGTGGTGATTTGAGTCTGATTCAAGACGTAGACAGAGGGGAGTGGGGGGGAGGCACCATTAGTTAACTAGAATTGGAGCCCCCCCCCCCCCCCACCGCTGTCAGCCCTGCCCACCCTCCCCCCGCCACGGCAACACGAAGGCGTGACGGACAGTGACGAAGAGGCAGAGGGTGTGTGGTGTGTGTGTGTGTGTGTGTGTGTGTGTGTGTGTGTGTGTGTGTGTGTGTGTGTGTGTGTGTGTGTGTGTGTGTGTGTGTGTGTGTGTGTGTGTGTGTGTGTGTGTGTGTGTGCCGCTGTGAGTTTAGATACGGCAACGCTGTCCACCCCTATCTCCCCTCCTATCAGTCAGCCGGGCACACACCCCTCTCTTTCTCTCTCTCTCTCTCTCACTCTGTCTATCTCTTTCTCGTGCACCCTCACTGTCTCTGTTTCCGTCTCTCTCCGTCTTTCTTTTTCTCTCTTTGTCTTGTCCCTCTGTCTGTCTGTCTGTCTGTCTCTCTCGCGCTCTCTCTCGCTCTCTCTCTCTCTCTCTCTCTCTCTCTCTCTCTGTCTCGTATATCTCTCAGCTTCACCAGCGGCAAACAACGAGAGAGAGAGTGTTGTTTTGTGACGGTTTTCCGGTTAAATACGTTCCACTACTCTTCGACTACTTTTCCTCTCCCTCTCGTATTCCCGGGAGTGTGTTCTTTTCCATTTTTTTCATTTTCCGTTTTTTTTCTTCTTTTCTTTCGGTTCGAGCGTCATCCCTTCATCCCTTCATCCCTTCATCCCACCGCCCTCTCTCCATCTCTTCATCTCTCCATCTCTTCATCTCTTCATCTCTCCATCTCTCTCTGGGCTCCTAGCAGCTGCTGGTGTGCCAGCCCAGGGCTAAATTTAACACGAGTGTGGATGGCAAAGAGATGGGAGGGGAAGAAATGGCTGTTTTATTTTATATTTTATATTCTTTGCCCATCTGCCCCCCAGTTTCATCACTTCATTAGATTGTAGTCCACACGGGGGGGGCGGTGGATATTGCTATCGCAGTACTTCACATTACGTTGCACTTTCTCTCCCGCTGCCATAATTGACGCAAATACTTTGGGGACAAACATTTTTTTTCTTCGTAAAAAAGGAAGCGAAAAAAAGTCGCCGACGTATGCATTTGGACGCCTATTTGCCGCGTGTGTGTGTGTGTGTGTGTGTGTGAGCACCCGTTATTGAGTCTATTAATTTTACGCCCGCATACGCTGCGTGTGCGTATGCGGGCCGACGTCACACACGCACACACACACACACGCACACACACGCGCGTACGTAGGCATGCTGAGCTGACGCAGGTATGCTTGCCCACCTCACGGTCGCTGCTGACACCTCCTGGGGGTCCGCCCACGCGCACGTCGGTCGATGGCGGTCAGTTGCTCGGTGGGTGTGACGTGATGACCCAGATGCATCGAATGTACTGTTGAAAGAGCATCGTATATATGTCTCTCTCTCTCTCTCTCGTTTTCTTTTTCTCTTTCTCTTTCCCCCCTTTTTATTCTCTTTTATATATATATATATATATATATAGTTCTTAACCACAGAGGATCAAATCCACGTCTCCCCGCTGTGTGAACGTAAGGAATGTGGGGGGGGGGGAAAAATCCCCCTCACATGTACATACACATCTATGCACACTGAATA
>PIJE02005005.1:7500-12500 GCA_002895965.2 Coryphaenoides rupestris | reverse complement strand
AAGTCCCGCCCATACTAATAATCACTAAACTGCACAATTGTCTGACCGTGTCTTCGGAGACAGAACTACCTTATGGATGGATACTCGAAGCATTCCCCTGATACAGACAGAGAGAGAGAGAGAGAGAGGAGAGAGAGAGAGAGAGAGAGAGAGAGAGAGAGAGAGAGAGAGAGAGAGAGAGAGAGAGAGAGAGAGAGAGAGAGAGAGAGAGAGAGAGAGAGAGAGAGAGAGAGAGAGAGAGAGAGAGAGAGAGAGAGAGAGACGGAGAGGGAGAGAGAGAGAGTACGGGCCTCACACACTCCTAGCGCTCCACACCGGCAGACACTATCTCTCAATCGGCGAACTCCTCTCAAGTTTGGTGCGTTTTAAAGTTCAGGTTCAATGTACCGCTCCCTCTGTAACACATCTCTTGTTTAACCGTGTGACGTACCGGGAGAGAGATCGCCGTCTAATTAAAGATGGAGGCGAGATAGGAGACGGAGGAGGAGGAGATGGAGGCAGGAGGCGACTATCTAGCTAGCGCTGGAGTGTTGCTGAGCCAGCAGGCTGCCACTCTCCAGGACTGGGCCCTATCTTCCCAGACCTTTGGCTTTCTTCACCGCCCCCCCCCCCCCCCCCCAATTGTTTCCATTTATTGCTTTTTTTTTCTTCCTTCTGAAAAATAAAACCGCCCTTTTTCTTTGGAGTTTTTCCCCCAATTGCGATGCGGAATGGTCGATGGGACGAGTAATATAGCGACAAAGGTCAAGTTGGATTTTCTTATTGGCTCCGTTCAAATCGATAAGCAATTTGGGGAAAACGATCAATAGCTTTCATTTCTTGTGCGTTCCATGGGTTTCCAGCCAGCCCAGTTGTGTGTGTGTGTGTGTGTGATTGTGTTCTTAGTACTGCGGTGCAATATACATTTAACGAATACTACTTTGTGTCATGTTCATTAAATACGAAAGTATTAGTAGTACAAAGTAGTTCCCTGGCACTTTACATCTTGCGTTTCCCGTCTGAAATTAACTTTTTTTTTACACACACACACACACACACACACACACACACACACACACACCACACACACACACACACACACACACACACACACACACACCAACATACAGACACTCGGTGTTCAAGTAAATATGATTATTTTTTGTCCCATGAGCATGGGGCTGTGACCTTGGGACAGAGACCTCCGTCCACATTTGCATCTGAGATGGGATTGGATTTCCGGCGATTCCGAGTGCAGCTTTGGATTAAGTTAACCAACGCAAAAAGTAGCGCACCAAATACAAGCAGAACGAAGTGCATCTTTTGCACAGGGGGGGGGCGGTGGCAGTAGCTCAGGAGGTAGAAGGTTGCCCGTTTCGAGCCCCTAAAGCTCTGTCAAGATAATTGCCGAGGTGTCCCTGAGCAAAGACTATCGACGAGCCACCGGCTGTTGCCTTAAATGCTGTATGAATGGGGGGTGTATGAATGGGGGGTGTATGAATGGGGGGTGTATGAATGGGGGGTGTATGAATGGGGGGTGTATGACTGCGTGAGTGTGAGGCGATGTTAAAGCGCTGCTCGGTAAACGCAATCCGTTTCCCCGTCTCGTCTACCTCCACCCACGCCCCCCTTCCTTGTACTCGACAAGCCATGCATATTCATGCGGCGTGGTGGGAAGGTGTGAACAGCCTTCGTTTTCATATCCGGAGCGTCTGTCGCCAGCCCCAACGCTCTGGCTGCAGACACCCGGGACGTCGGGACTTTTCTTTCCTCGGATTGATCAGAATCAGAATCATAAACCGCTTTATTGCCTTCGTTTTTGCAAAAAAGGAATGTGCTGTCAGTGGGGGGTCAACGTTAGTACCGTATAACATGTAGTATAGTGCCCACATGTGGGGATCCATGGGGGGTCCTGGGCGTCCTGGGTTATGATCTCGCCGAAGTCATCATTCATTCATTCATCTCCATCTCCTCCTCTTCCTCTCTCCCCTCCCGTCGTCTCCTCCTCGTCACGCCAGGTGCGCGTCGGGGAGGTCGGCGGCAACACGCTGGGCTTCTACGGCTGTCAGATGGCCCCCGACGGCTCCATGATCGTGGCGCACGCCTTCCACGGCGCTCTGCACCTCTGGTCCAGGGGCCCGGACCGCGAGGTACGGACACACACACACACACACACACACACACACACACACACACACACACACACACACACACACAGGCGTGGTACCCACCCGCGTTCATCATCTGTTTGTCCTCTTGATGTTGAGCACCGTTGATGTGTATATTTATTTTGGAGAATTTTGAAATGACCACTTTCGCCAGTTTGCGTCAATGATGTCCCGTCCCCCCCCCCCGCCGCCACTAGGGGGAGTGGAGTCCGGCCGTGGTGATGTCGGGCCACTTTAACGCCGTCCAGGACCTGAGCTGGGACCCCGAGGGGGAGTACCTGCTGAGCGTGGGCTCGGACCAGACCACCCGCCTCCTGACCCCCTGGAAGCAGAAGCGGAAGGACGGCACGCAGGTAACGCGTGCGGTCTAGGGTCCACTCGGGGGTCCAAAACTGGTTCTAAGCCAGGCGTTCAGGAACCCCCTCCTCCCCCCTTGGTTCTAAACCAGGATCAAGTGGAGTGAGATGATGATGATGATGATGATGATGTGTTCCTCTTAGGTCCAGTGGTGGAAAGAAGTACTCTTTTATCTTTTACTTAAGTAAAAGTAGTCATGACACACAAGTTAAAGTACTCAGTCGAGAGAGAATATTTCTACAACATTCACAGTAAATATCGGTTAATATTCGCTCGCCTCTGCATCCTCTCCAGATCAGCTGGCACGAGATCTCCCGGCCGCAGATCCACGGCTACGACATGCAGTGTCTGGCGGCCGTCGGACGCTTCCGGTTCGTGTCGGGCGCCGACGAGAAGGTCCTCCGCGTCTTCCGCGCGCCTCGCAACTTTGTCGAGAACTTCGCCAACATCTTCCGGCGCCGCCCGCTCGATAAGCTGCTGGCGTTCCGCCGTGAGTTTTTGTTGTGGTTGTGTGTTTGTTGTTTGTGTTGTGTTGTGTCGTGTCGTCCCCCAAAGTCTTGCAGCCCCCCCCCTCCCCCTCCCGGCTCTAATTTGTGATTTTCACACGTGTGTGTTGCGTACCGATGGTTCCTCCTCTCCAGGATGCGACGGATCTACCGGAGGGGGGCGAGCATACCTGCCCTGGGCCTCTCCAACAAGGCTGTGTTTCCAAGGTGAGCACTGCACACACACACGCACATGCACACGCACGCACACACACCGCGCCATGCACACACACACACACGCACACACACACACACACGCACACGCAACACACAGCACGCACACACACACACACACAGCCTGAGCAACTCTATATTCAGGGCCACAGCAAGAATCTCTCTCGCTCTCTTGTCACTTGTTCTCATTCTCTCTCCTCTCTGGTCTCTCTCTCTGTGTCTTTCTCTCTGTGTCTCTTCTCTCTCTCTCTTCTCTCTCTTTCGCTCTCTCTCGCTCTCTCCCTTCTCGCCGCTCTGTCCTCTCTGTGGTCTCTCTCTCTCTTTAACTCTCTCTCTCTTTCACTCTCTCTCGGCTCTCCTCCCTTTCTCACTCTCGTCTCTCTCTGGTCTGTCCTGATCATTCTCTCTACTTTCGACTCTCTCTTCAGCTCTCTCGCTCTCGATCCCTATTCTCGGCTCTCTCTCCTCATGTCCTCTGTGCTGTCTTTCCTCTCTCTCTCTCTCGTCTCTCTCTCTCTCTCTCTCCCTCTTTTGCTCCTCTCTCTTGCGCTTTTCTCTCGCTTTCTCCCTTTCTCGCTTTGTCTCTTCTGTCCCTTCTCTCTTCTCATCTCTCTGTCTCTCTCGTCTCTACTCTCTGGTCCTCTCTCTCTCGTTTGTCCCATAATATACGTCCACAGAGTCATTTAAAACTCCACTCGAATTTGATTAAATGTGTTAAAGAAGGGCGGCAGTGAGGGGAGCGGGGGGAGCAGCCAGGGCCCCCGTTTGTTCATGTGTTGCACGTCATGATTATTATTATAATAATTTAGTTAATGTTTGTTTTTTTTAACAGGTGACCTTGCTAACGAAGGCCACCGAGCAACAGGAGCAGCTGAGCTGTGTGTCCGACCAGTACCGGGAGACATACTTCCACCCGCTGAACCTCACCGGTACGTTCCCCCCAGCGCACCACAGCATACCATGCTAACAAACAACTACCGCAACGTGGAATTACAAGCGTCCGGGGATCCAAGGCAGAGGGAGGGTCAAAGGTCGAACCCGAGGAAACAAACAAATTGAACTGCAGCCTCCTCTGTACCCCTCCTTCAACTGGTGCCAACAGGGACTCCACATATCTCTCTCTCACCCTCTCTCATCCTCTCACCCTCTCTCTCTCTCACCCTCTTCCTCTCTCACCCTCTCCCCTTCTCTCTCACCTTCTCTCGAACCCACCTGTAGGTAACCCACCCTACAGTTGGGTTAGCTACAGGTAAGTTACCTGCGGTCGGAGATCGAACCTGGTACCTTCAACAGCACGACAGGCTTTCACTGCCTTATTGTTCGTGTGTACATCTGATCTCCGCTCAGGAGAGTGGAAACCCGTTGTTGATCAACCTCACTGTTACTGTTGTTGTGTTTGTTGTTCTCCTGGCCATCGGAGTGAAAATGAAACGGTGCCTCCCAGCTGTCTCTCATTTTAAATCCGTCAGCGTGCCGCCAGTCGGCGGGCCGCCTAGCCGTCTCGTCTCCATCGATTTGTGACGGGACACGCCGCCACCGCAGAGCGGGGACCGGAGTCCTGTACCGGAGTAGTCGTCCTCCTCCTCCTCTTCCTCCTCCTCCTCCTCCTCCTCCCCTCCGCCGCTCAGAACAGCCTTCTTAATATTTAACGTGTATTATTCACGCCTGTCAGCGAGAAGGAGGAGGAGGAGGAGGGGGTGGTGGTGAGGAAGATGAATATAATGGGAGAGAGTATGAGTGCGGGGTGCGGGGGGGGTGGTGGAGAACGTAGGATTAA
>PIJE02005005.1:0-2500 GCA_002895965.2 Coryphaenoides rupestris | reverse complement strand
AGTTTTAAGCAGGACGGGAGCTATGGTACTCGTTAGCTACTCCGCCATCTTGTCTGTGGATCACATGCTCTCATCTGAGGACTAATTTGGAGGGAATGTATATTATTTTGCATCAAACTATTTATATATATGACCTATATTATACCTTTAGGTATGTAGGTCATGTTATAGCTTGTACTGCATCATTTATGTTTTTGCAAAATAAATGAATGATTATGATTTGATATCCGAAACATAATCGATAAAACTCTTTCGCCGACTTGTCTGTTATTTGAGTCCAATATGTGACAACATTATGTCACACAGACACACACACACACACACACACAAGATCTAATCATATTAATATTAACGACGCAAAATCCAATAAGGGTGATTATTATACAAAGTTACACGTGAGCGCTCATCAGGAAACGCAGAGGAAAAGTCAACACGATACTGAGCAGCAACACAGCTGTGTGTCTGAGGCAATAAAGCCGATTCCTCTTGAGTGTGTGTGTGTGTGTGTGTGTGTGTCACGGTAGGGTCCGGTGTGGTGGGACCTTAACAACACTCCTCAAGGACGAGAGGATGTTGCTCGGGATTTACTGTGTCGTCCCAACCGAGCGTGACATCATTATACGTCCGACGTAAATCTTCCCCCCCCCGCAGGAGGGCCTAAGTGCCGCCCATAACTCTCCCTCTAACCCGCATGAGGCGTCCTTCTTGTTGCCCGCAGGAAGCCGTGTTTGCAGACACGGGCGGAAATCGCTTGTGGTCGTCGATGATCGTTGTCGGGGAAGTTATTATTCAACCTGTTGTTTTCACGAGGCGTATGTATACTGGTTCCAAACTGGTGTTGATTAAGAGCCGTTCATCAGCATCAGCTTGGGAAACACCTTGGGAACCGCTGCTGTAGAAATGAATGGAAGCTACTGGTCTGGAGCCGTCCAATAATAATAATAATAATGGAAAAAACAGAGCTCCCATTCCCCCCCCCCCCCACGGTAACAAGAGTGTCAACCCAACACTTTCACTCAAACATGATGACGACATGTTTGTGTTTGTGTTTGTGAAGCTCCCTGTGGCGGACACACACACACACACACACACACACACACACAGTATAACGGCAGGTTGGCGTGACCCCCCCGGACCGGGCTGTCGGTTAACACTGTCGTGAAACCCAGGGTCAAAGTCCGCCGATTTCCTACGCAGAAGGCTTTGCTCTTCCGGCAAATCTTCTCAATAGTAGTTTGTAAAAATGTAAATAAGTAAATCAGAGAGAGAGAGATTCCCTGGATACTCCGGTTCAAGTCCTCCTCATGTTTATGTACCACAGTGATATACTGCTGTCTCCTTCAACAAATGTACTCTGTAAGTCACTTTGGATAAAAGTGTCTGCCAAATGCCCTCAGTGTGAATGTAAATAAGATAAAACATTATCGTCTTGTGTCAGAGGTTGCATAGCAATAGAATAATAATAAATAAATACAGCTGCAGGCAGCAATGCGGGGTCCTACCAACATGGCCAAGCTTGGTAAGTACCGGGCGAAGGACAAAGTAGTCCAAGCAGTATAGGTTGCAGGATATAGGAGTTGGCCATGCTGCCCAAGGTGTGGTATGAGGATATGATAATGTCTATTAATTGACAAACATTGTTTTAAAGTGCTCCTATTGATAAATGTGATCTAACAGAGGTAAATGGCAAATATTAACCATATATGCTGTATTATATCTATATATATCTATATTGCTTGTAATTGAGATAAAGTAAACATCTGTTCAGTATTTTTACATAAGTTGTTATGGCTTTATTGATTTAAAATCTTACCAAAGCAAAGTTACCGCGTCTCTCTTGGAACGAATGATTTAGTCAACCAAGAGAGACACGCGTTCACAGTCCACACGGAGGCAGCTCTTTAACGGGGAACACGTTGGGGTTATAAATATACAGTCTATAGATATACTGTATATCTATATATATAGTATATAGGCATTATGCTCAGTGATGCTAGAGTTGGATCTAAACCTCCCCTAAGGCCGACGTTGGGGTGGGGAGGGCCCACACACACACACACACACACACACACACACACACACACACACACACACTTATGTAAAGCTGTGTGTCTGGCCCTATGTGTGTGCATATACAGCAGCGTACGTACGTCGGTCTATTCTATTAACAGTACACTAGGACTACGACTGTACACCCAGTCCGGAGTGGCCTGTCCCACTTCTCTCTCCTCTCCGCGGTCTGGCAGTGACATGATAAATATTTGAAAGTGGCGGAGGATGAGGAAGATGCAAGAAAAAGGGCACACACACACACACACACACACCCACACCCACTCTCTCTCTCTCTCTCTCTCTCTCTCTCTCTCCTCTCTCTCTCTCTCTCCTCCCCAGCTCTCCTGTTTGATGCTCAGTTCCCTCCGAACACGTCTTCTATTATTCATCGTGCGACCGTACAGAGACTTTTCATTACAAATGTAGTTCCTCTCTCTCTCTCTCTCTC
>PIJE02005004.1:2500-12500 GCA_002895965.2 Coryphaenoides rupestris | reverse complement strand
CCTTTATTTGCAACATGTGTCGATGTTTAGATACGTTGGATATGTATATACACATCACATTGTTGTTTGCGTGTGTGTGTGTGTGTGTTTGTGTGTGTGTGTGTTTGGGTGTTGTGTGCGTATGCATGCGTGTGTTTGTGTGTGTGCGCGTATGCTTGCATGTGGAGGTTTGTGTGTGTGTGTATGTGTGTGTGTGTGCATGCATGCATGCATGTGTGTGTGTGTGTGAGTGGTATGCATGTGTGTTTGTGTGTGTGGTGTGTGCGTGAGTGTATGTGTATGCATGCGTGAGTGCGTGCAGAAAATGAACTATACATCAGGATTTATTTTGGCCCACCAGTGGATAATTGGTGCACACCGTCATTTAATTCCTGGCAAATTGTTTTGTGTAGTTGGTGGCGGGCAGAGCAGCCCAATGGGGGCGGCAATTGTTTAGCCGCAGTTTCGCTTGAATTATACTCAGCGACTGAGGAGAAAGTTAAGGCTGTAAGTACAGACTGTGACCGCTCAGCAAATATGGTCGGCCTATTGGTTGTCATCTTGGCATGCTGCCCCGAGATGATCATGTGAACATTTGTCCAAGGTAGGCTTCCGTTACTCAACACCTGAAACCAAACATGGAGTGTTGAATGTCACAAAAACCCTCAGCTCTGTGCATCACTTATTATTTTTCGCTTTGTATTCCACTTACAAGCACATTTGATTTCCCTGTAGTCGCCATTCTAGTATAAATAATAATCTATTAAGAACACATTACAGATTAGACATTAGAGCGAGTGAGTACAAAATAATAACATGATCGAAATAAATTGGTTCCTCACTAATGGCAGATGTGTGCGGGGGGGGTGGGGGGTGGGGGGTTGGGGGGGGGGTCAGATAGAGCTAACTCTACAAGTTTTGTTTTGTGTGTGTGTGTGTGTGTGTGTGTGCATGTGCACATATGTTTCCATGCATTTGTGTGTGTGTGTCATGTGTATGTTGTGTCTATGTGTGTGTGTTGTGTGTGTGTGTGTGTGTGTGTGTGTGTGTGTGTGCTTGTGTGTGTGTGTGTGTGTGTGTGTGTGTATGTGTGTGTGTGTGTGTGTGTGTTTCCATGCATGTATATGTATATTTGAAGTGTACCTGTGTATGTGTGTGTGTGTGTGTGTCTGATACATGTTTGAGTATGAGCATGTGTAATTCGTAAAACCCCTGATTCCCCCCCACCCCCACCCCTCTCTCTCTCTGCTGTCCCGAGGTGTGTGTCGGCGAGTGATTGACAGCTAAAGCGTAGCGCCGGCAGGAGAGACAATGTGGAGGAGGTAAGGAGAGACGTGGTAAACAGGCCCGGGCCGTGCTGGTCCTGCTTGGATGGGCGGTCTGAACACCGCACGTCAGCCCCAGTATAGAACCCGGCGCTTTGTTTAACTGCGGCCCTGACAAGGCCGATGACGTCAGCTGTCAAAACTGAAGAGGCGCTCTAAAGTGGCGCGGGGTTGCTTCATTAGGCCACTGAATGGACGATTCTTTATTATTTCCAGCTGATGGGGAGTCAAATAGAGAAGACGATGACGTCAGCTGTCAAAACTGAAGAGGCGCTCTAAAGTGGCGCGGGGTTGCTTCATTAGGCCACTGAATGGACGATTCTTTATTATTTCCAGCTGATGGGGAGTCCCGTGCTTCAGTGTGTGTGTGTGTGTGTGTGTGTGTGTGTGTGTGTGTGTGTGTGTGTGTGGTGTGTGTTTGTGTGTCTGTGTGTGTGTGAGAGAGAGAGGGGCAGTCTGCCTTTTTATAATCCACACAGAGTAGGAGAAATCCTCTTGTGTTTTTGTGTGTTTGTTATTGAGTGTCTGTGTTTGTTTGCTGTGTGTGTGTGTGCGTTCCTGTGCGTGTGTGTATATTTGTATGTGTTTGTCTTTCTTTGTATTTGTTTTATGTCGACAATGAAGAGTAACATAACAGACATGCTGCTGATGTTGACTGACTGACTGACTGACTGACTGACTGACTGACTGACTGACTGACTGACTGAATGACTGAATGACTGACTGGTTCACCGGCTGACTGATTGAGGAACTTATTAGGCAGGTTGGGGCTTGCTCACTGCCGTACTTAAGCTGCCTAATCATGCATTGTCTGTGGCAGTGATGACTACATTGAGGAATGCTAAAATTCGCCTCCCGGTCAAAAAAGAGATATAAGCAGCAAACTCAGTGGATACAAGTAAGCACAAGTTGACAAGGTCACCGTCTTGACAGTCACATTTCCCCCTTTTCACCATATCTGTAATTACAACCGTGTTTTCACTTCAAAAACAATTTAAATCTCCTAGTTAATGGGTGTTAATAGTTTGTAATGCCGTAGCTTAAGAGGCGAAGCGTTGAAGAATAACCGCCAGGGTTACGGGTTCAACTTCCCACCGTAGATCACTGTGTAACAAGTCATAATACATCGATCACACTCCAACGCAGAGGGGACTGCTGGATGTGGCACAAAAAGATATGCGCTCATGTTGTCAAGTTTGTCTTTACATCGCAACACATTTAGTTAGAAGGTTAGGGATACTTAGCTTAATGTTTTGAAGTCTTCCTAGAGACAAGGGAAGGACAAGTCAACACAATGCGTTGCTTAGCAATATGAACAGGCCTGGGGTCTGTATCTATTCACTGGGCATATAGCGCCCTCTGGTGGCATGAATAAGAATGGAGGTAAGCTCTGTGTCTGGGGCAGGACTCACAGTCACTATATATTAATGGTCAAATAACTGTTGTTATCTAGTTTGGTTACTATTTATCTATGTATGTATTTATTTATTTATGTATTATTCTTCATGACATTTTTTTAAATGGAAGATAAATCCTCCTGAAACATGCTGGTTGCAAGGGATTTTCTGCAGAATCCGTTACACACACCTGCATGTTGGTCTGGACAGGGTGGATGACAGATAAAGTACTTGTCCATGGTAAATGTCCATAGTTCTGTCTTTCTGCCCCGCCCACGGCTACACCAAGTCCGCCAACGGACACACCTGCAAAGGTGAGCGGCGCCGATCACCTGCTCCGCCTCCACAAAAGTGTGTCTGCCAATACGATTCATTTGTTCACTCTGCCGTGGCCTAAACGATTTTTTGGTTCCGCGTGAAATGCTAAACGTCGACGTTTAAATGCCATTTCAAACGTTCGCAATGAACGTGGACTTTGACAGAAGACATATTCGCAATTTTTCCCCCGCTGTTGAAACAGTCCACATGTCCAGAGACTAATTAGCAGGGCCAGGAGCCATTTCCACACACTTCATCATCACCTCCTCCCTCCTCCCTCCTGCAGATATTGATGAGTGCACCACGGGCGCGCACAACTGCTCCGAGGGCCAGAGCTGCTACAACATCCAGGGAGGCTACCGCTGCCTCTCCTTCAGCTGCCCTCCCGGCTACAAGAAGGTGTCCGACACGTGAGTCCACGCGGTCTCCAACGCCCACCCCTGCCTTTCCCTGCGTATCAGAGTTTTACTTTGTTAGTCTTGTATTTAAAGATACTATATGTAAGAATCAAGTGCATTCTGAGCTCCGTGGGTTGAGACAATAACAATCAGAAACTAATGTGAGTTCTCATCATAATTAAACCTTGTACACGTTTAAAAAAACCTATGAAATATATATATTTTTTAATTATCCACACTTACATATATAAGAGACTCAAATATAAGAGAAATCAGTCCAAAAGCTGTTCTACACAACAGAGAGAGTCGGGGAAGCTCTCATGTTTTAACTTCAACCACAACCTGCTCACAAACTGGTGATTTAAAGAGATTTCTGCTGTAAAATCCTAACATGTCGTCCCTGAACGGATTCATGGGTTAGTAGTGAATTGAGTGTGCTCATCGACAGTAACGATTAGAACTATGAACTAGAACTAGAACTACTAAGTCACATGACGCTGGTCTATTATGCAGACCAAGTTCGGTGGATATTATGCCCCAGACAGAACCGTCAGTGTGAGGGAAGGCAAACTTTGTTTCGAAAGGAGCTAAGGTCAGATAAAATAATAATAAGGGCACCGCCCTCAGAGACACCCAAACCAGCCCCATAAAACAATTCTAAAAGCCAAATAAACTAGACAATTAAATGCCTATTAAAAAACATGCACACACAGTTTCGCACACAGATACAAAATCCATGCACCAATCAACATAATACTGACCCACCACCAAACACACTGATGCTAGTAATTGAAAATCACGGGTAGAATTATTACTACACGAAAGACAAGTACGAAGGTGAATAATAAATGAAAATGAAAATGAATCACCTGGAGTTTGCCGAAACCATGTCGTACGGCAATGTTGTCTTTGACAACAATGAACACAACGCGATTACTTAGTTTTGATCGACCTACTAATTTGTAAAGTTTAAGGGACAAGCCAACGCTCGTATTATAATATTCCATCCAAAGAATGATTAATGCCAAAAAAATCATCTCTAATCTGTGCCGGATGGCATGTGTGTCCAAACATACAATTCTGATCGGCAGCCGCATTTAGTTTTATATTATAGACCTCGATCATAAAATGCGATTCATTTGTTTAAGATGTCTGCAAAGTATGTAGAAATGTCTGCAAAGTCACTATCTGTCGCCGAACGACTTAACACAACGGTGGCCGTAGGCGTCGCCAAAGAGCACGAAATGGAAATCTTTCGAGATGACAACTTTAAGGAGCAGGTAGGGGCACCTGTCAGCTCACCTGTAGGCTCAGGGTAGACTTTGGACTTTGGTGAGTGTCCCTTAGTGTCACTTATTCTTATGTTGGGGGCTCTTGACAAAGTTGAAGTAGTTTTACGTTGTTGTTGTTGTTGTTGTTTTGATGAATGAATCCATGAGAACTCTCTCCATCACTCCGATCCTTCCTGACTCTCTCCTCCCTCCCACCCGCTGCTCACGTGCTAAAATGTTTCGCTAATAAGCAACAGCATGTGGTCCGGTCGTGCATCACCGAGTGTGTCCTCGACGTCGACGTGTCCCTCGTCACAAGTCCTGGATGAGTTATGTGTGCGTTGGGACAGGACTGTGATTGGCCCTTAAATGAACATGGTTCCAATCGAGAGGCGATTCAGCTCTCCTTGTTCGGTGCAATGGCCGTGTGACAGTGATTCTCTACTGTCATAAGTCAAACGAAAGAGAGCGAGAGAGAGCGAGCGACAGAGAGAGAGAGAGAGACAGACAGAGAGAGAGAGAGAGAGAGAAAGAGACAGATCCGCTGTAGAGAATAGCGACAGATTTCAACACGCTGCCAAATCCTCGTCATCATCCCGGATCTCAGACAGACGGGGCCTTGAGTGACTTGCGGTGGAGCATTTGATTCAGTGGATTTGGTTTGTTTGTTTCCGTGCTTTGCGGGACTTAGCAAACGGCCGGTGAAATACACTGTGTGTGTGTGTGTGTGTGTGTGTGTGTGTGTGTGTGTGTGTGGTGTGTGTGTGTGTGTGCAGCACAGCCTGGTTATTCTGCCATATGCAGAAGTTTACCAAAAGTCTTGTGAAGACAAACATTGTTTCAGCTCTCCTTGTTTCCACTGATATCCGGAGCAACTTCCAGTGATCAGGTTGAGGAGCAGGTAGGTATTAGGTAGGTAGATACGAGGGTTTGTTATCGACCATGTGACCACTTTTCCTCCCCCCCTCCCAGGCGCTGTGAGAGGCTGGGTTGCCCGGGCGACGACGACAACGCGGCGGCGGCGGCGGCCTGCCAGAAGCTCCCGCTGCGCATCACCTACTACCAGCTCAGCTTCCAGACGGACATCCGGACGCCGGCGCAGATCTTCCGCATCGGCCCGTCGCCCGCCTACGCCGGCGACCGCGTGTCCGTCGCCGTCACCCGCGGCAACGAGGAGGGCTACTTCAGCACGCGCAAGCTCAACGGCTTCACGGGCGCCGTCTACCTGCAGCGGCAGGTGCGGCGGGCCAAGGACTTCCTGGTGGACGTGGAGATGAGGCTCCTGCGGCAGGGCACCGTCACGGCGTTCGTCGCCCGGATCTACGTCTTCATCACGGCCAGCACCCTGTGAGAGGGTGAGGGTGGGATCAGATGGATGGACGGACTGATGGACGGACAGACGGACAGACTGAAAGGCGGCGGTTCCGATCCCAAATCCGCCACGTTTCGTGCCGAGTTTGCAAAGTTCACTTCACGGCTCCTCCTCCTCCTCGTAAACAAGCGAACACCCGATTGTTTGCATCACATCCATATCACCAGAGAACTGTTATTTGTGTTCATTTTTCACGTTACTTACTTGTATTTTTTTGGAGGCTTCGTGCCGTACTTTACACGTCCATGTTTGTCACGCTATGAACCACATATATCATCAGCAGCCACCCGACGGTTGTATTGTAGCAAATTATTTAAACGAAAACTTCACCTTAATGTTAAAATTACTCAATAATTATTTAATGTTTATTCTTGAATACGAATGACTGTATTGTTCTACTGCTTTCTTTGATCCACCTATAACGTATACTGTATGTCTTCTTGAATACTTATGGTTCAGTTGAAGTTCTTACCACTGAAATATTTTTTTTTTTTGTACACATTTTCTCAAACCCATCGAGAAGGGTTGGGGGAAAAAAAATAAATCGGGGCACTTTTTTTTTAAATCACCTTTGTTGTTAACTGACTTATTGTGTTTTGTTTTTGCGTATCTTTATAATAGGCTGACTTCGCCGATGTAAATAATTGTTTCACAGACTCGACAAAGAGTGTTGAAGACGACTCGACGACCGCGACAAGTCGAGGTCGATTTCACCCTCCTGCGTGCCGGCAAATTCTGACGCCAAGAACCTTTGTGTTGTGTGTTTGGCCGTCATCTCAAAGTGTTTGTACCTTTTTCCTGAGTACTGGGGTGGTGGGGGGGGGGGGGGGGAAATAATGTTATTCAGTTGTAATTATCTCAGGGTATGAAAATCACCATATTCTCCACACCTGAAACATGTATCTGGATGTTGTGGCTGGACATTCAATTAATATTTCAGAAGCCAAGAGGCCTTGTGTCTGAAAAACAAATCAGAATACCTGATTGAGTGTTTCTTTTTATTTGCTCAATAAAAAAAAAAGGCACACCGTCTTCCACCCACTTGGTGTTTGAAACTGTGGGGTGAATATATATATATATATCCGGACATAATCCTTTATGTCCACATCATCAATTACCTTAATAATGCTGTCACCCAACACACACACAGCCTCTCTGCTTCCCGGGTTATGAAAGTGTAATAAAACAGCGACCTCTAGCGGCGAGGCCGGAGTATGCAGGCATTCTCTGAGAGACACCTATTTAAAGGTGATAGAAGTGCAGTGAGGAACTGTTGGAACACGTCTGGATATATTTAGTTCTTATTGGAGACTTCAGAGGGCAGCACATGATAATGCTAATCCGCAGTCATGGAAAGTTTATGAAGGAATGCTGTGACTTGCACAACACGCTTGCGCAACACGTGTGTTGTGTGTGGTGTGTGTGTCTGCGTGCGTGTGTGTGTGTGTGCGTGTGTGTGTGTGTGTGAGCATCCATCCAAGAATAGGTGCTCGTTTTTTTCCATTCTCTGAACAGATTGTCTGATTCGTCGCGCATGAACATGTCGGCGTTACACACTGATGAGGAACTTTGACTAATTTACACAACTTTGACAAAGTACAACTGGAAAGGCCCTCCGTGGCTTCAACGCTGAAATTGTTTATGGATTTATTGACCTCCTTAAACATCGTGATACCACAAAGGAACGTCACTGTGAAGTCATTGCCCTGCTGTTTAAAGGTGTCATCCCTTCATTCTGTGGTTCTTGTCGCTGAGGCGGTAGGTATTGTGAACGTAGGCCTTTAAGTCTGGCTGGCTCTTCCCCCGAACCCTGGTTATAAATAGCCTCGCCCAAACGATCCCTTTTTCCATATCATCAGCCGCAGGGTAAAGGAAAACTTCCTGTTCCCGTCATTTTAACATGAGGTGGGTTTTATTTACAGTATGTCTGTCGCAGCACCGGCATTGGTCCATGGTATCCACGTGTATTTACTGGACTAGTTGCGTCTGTACTGGTACAACGCCATGCCTAAATCATTAATCATTCATGTTATGAGCTACACCTGGTGGTGGAGGTGGAGGTGGTGGTGGTGGTGGTGAAGCTGATGGGGTGGTGGTGGTGGTGGAGCTGCCCTCCCCTCCCCACCCCTCAGGTTTGGCCTACTGGAACATTCTCCACATTCTCTCGCCGGATGCCCTCGGAGGTTCTGCAGGAACTGGAAACAGGAACGATGAAGAAACACGGTTGTTGTTTTCACACGTTGCCATAAGCCCACCCACCCACCCACCCACCACCCCGTCATCACCTCCCGCCACAAGACAAATCAAAGCGTACACATTTTGCGCAAGAAGAGATCATATCGGTGATTATCACCTCTGCTCTGCATACCTGGAGACCAGTCATGCTCGTGGTGACGTCACCTGTGGGGTTTGGTGATGTGTTAGGGGTGAGGGGTCGTGGGGGTCGTGGGGGTCGGGGTGGTCGAATGTACTCTTTGTAAGTCGCTTGAGATCAAAGCTCCTCCGGTGCGTTCTCACCCGCGTTCTGCAAAATGCCCTAAATGTAAAATGTAAATGTCGGGCGGTGGGGTGAGGAAGTGCTAAATGCTATCACAGACAGACAGGTCACTGAATATTATTCTTGGATGGACACACAATGGGAAAGCCATCCGCCGCGCGACACCACCACCACCACACCACCCTACACTACGTCACGGACATAATCGCTCCCGAAGCACCCTCTAATTAAACAGTTATGCATGGAAAGAGAAACACATTGAATTGAATCTAATTATGCTTTTTATGTATTTATTCTGTGGTGGCTGCCTAACGGCTGACTCACAGGGGAGGGATATTTTTTCGTGCGGCTAGCTGTGTTGGTCAGCCGTCCGACGAGAGTGAAGGGAGGTTGAGAGAACTCCCTCCGCGTGTTATTGTAAATAATCATTTTGTTAATACATCAACCATACAGTAGCTGCAGTCGTACGCTCCAAACGGAGAGACGGAGAGGTCATCGAATGGCACAGATCTAGAAAACGTTGCTCATATACATACAGTATACTCGGAGGAGTTAAGGCTTGCAGAATCAGTGACTTCTTTTAAATCTCTTCCTGAAACCCATTATTACAGACTTGCTTTTCTGTGTTTTATTGCTTTTATTCTTTTATTGCTTTTATTCTTTTATATATTTTTCATGCATTTATTTGCTATTTGCTATTGTCTTTTTGTTCCAACTTTGTCTTAACTTTACCGTGATCTTGTCCTGCTTTTGTTTGGCCTTTCTGTTCTACTTTCTATTGTTATATTGTCTCTAACCTGCTTTTGCTTTATTCATTATTATTATTATTATTATTATTATTTGTTATTAATTCGTCATTTAGCAGACTCTATTAACCGACGTATTATCTATACATGTACGTATATTACTTATTATTTTAGATCGTCACGATTAAGAGTTTCCTTAAGGAGTTACAGGAATATGACGCATACTTCCGAGAAACACCATTGGCTGGTTTCCTGAAGGGAGGCTTCTATCAGAGTAGCCCAGTGTTCCCCATTAGAGAGATTATTGCATCCTGGTCGGTGTGTGGTCGGTTGGTCGACCGGTTGGTTCCCTGTAGGCAGCGATCTTGTTGTTTGCATTGTGCCGCTGATGCTTGAGTCATCGCCAGGCAGGGACTCGGTGGTGTGTGTGTGTATGACTCCCCTTCTGCACTACTCACTGCATTGCTTCAAACACTCGCTCTCAGACTCCATGGCGAGACCGGTCTGACCCCTTTTAAAACCAATCTGGTGCTTTTAAGTGGGTTAATGAAGTCGAGCTTATGTGTGTGTGTGTGTGTGTGTTGTGAGGTGTGTGTGTGTGTGTGTGTGTGTGTGTGTGTTGCGCGCAGTGTGTGTGTGTGCGTGTGTGTGTGTGCGCGCGTCTTTGTTCTCAACAAGCGATGCCTGCTCAGGAACG
>PIJE02005002.1:0-17500 GCA_002895965.2 Coryphaenoides rupestris | reverse complement strand
GGGTGAGAGGGGTCGGCCACAATCTTTCCCGCACGCCTCCGGGTCCTGGAGGCATACAGGTCCTGGAGAGATGGCAGATTGCAGCCAATCACCCTCTCTGCGGAGCGGATGATACGCTGCAGTCTGCCCTTGTCCTTGGCGGTGGCAGCAGCGTACCAGATGGTGATGGAGGAGGTGAGGATGGACTCGATGAATGGGAGTGTAAGAAGTGCACCATCATCGTCTTTGGCAGGTTGAACTTCTTCAACTGCCGCAGGAAGAACATCCTCTGCTGGGCTTTTTTTGTGAATGGACTGATGTTCAGCTGCCCACTTGAGGTCCTGGAGATGATGGTTCCCAGGAAGCGGCAGGACTCCACAATATCGACTGGAGAGTCTCTCAGGGTGATGGGGGTGAGTGGGGCTGGGTTCTTTCTGAAATCTACAACTATCTCCACTTTCTTCACAGCGTTGAGCTCCAGGTTGTTCTGACTGCACCAAGTCGCCAGATGGTCGATCTCCCACCTGTAGGCGGACTCATCCTCACCAGAGATGAGTCCAATGATGGTGGTGTCCATCCGCGAACTTCAGGAGCTTGACAGACTGGTGACTGGAGGAGCAGCTGTGGTATACAGGGAGAAGAGCAGAGGGGAAAGAACACAGCCTTGGGGGGAACCGGTGCTGATAGTCCGGGAGTCAGAGATGTGTTTTCCAGCCTCACGTGCTGCCTCCTGTCAGACAGGAAGTCTTGTGATCCACCTGCAGGTAGAGTCAGGCACGCTCAGCTGGAGAAGCTTGTCATGTAGCAAGAGATGGGAATGATTGTGTTGAAAGCAGAGCTGAAATCCACAAGCAGGATCCTGGCATAGGTTCCTGTTTGAGTCCAGGTGCTGGAGGATGAAGTGAAGGGCCAAGTTTACTGCATCGTCTACAGATCTGTTGGCTCTGTAGCGCAAACTGGCAGGGGGTCCAGGAGAGGGTCTGTGATGGATTTGAGGTGGGACCAGCACAAAGGCGCTCAAAAGACTTCATCACCACAGAGGTCAAGGCAACGGGTCTGTAATCATTAAGTCCTGTGGTCCTTGGCTTTTTGGGACGGGGATGATGGTGAGGACTTGAAGCAGTCGGGTACATGGCAAGTCTCCAGAGAAGTGTTAAAAATGTCTGTGAACACCGGGGACAGCTGATCAGCACAGTGCTTCAGGGTGGATGGAGAGACAGAGTCTGGCCCGGCTGCTTTGCGGGGATTCTGCCTCTTGAAGATCCTTTTTACATCTCTTTCCAGTAAGGACAGAGGTGTCGCTGAGGTGGGGGGGGAGGGGGGCTCTGGGATGGGCAGCTGTGGGGAGGCCCAGGCTCCTGCTGTGCTGGGGGAGGTGGGGCTGGTGGACTGGAGCTGGTGGATGGTGTCACGGGGGATGGTGTCAGGACTGTCCCATTGTCTTTCAAAGCGACAGTAGAACTCATTCAGGTCGTTGGCCAGGCGTGAGTTATTCATGGAGTGGGGGGTTTTTGCGATTAGAGATATAGTGTGAACCTTATCTCTCTATTAGAGATATAGTATGAACCTCATCTCTCTCTATTAGAGATATAGTATGAACCTTATCTCTCTCTATTAGAGATATAGTATGAACCTTATCTCTCTCTATTAGAGATATAGTATGAACCTCATCTCTCTCTATTAGAGATATAGTATGAATCTTATCTCTCTCTATTAGAGATATAGTGTGAACCTTATCTCTCTATTAGAGATATAGTATGAACCTTATCTCCATCTGTTAGAGATATAGTGTGAACCTCATTTCTCTCTATTAGAGATATAGTATGAACCTTATCTCTCTCTATTAGAGATATAGTGTGAACCTTATCTCCATCTGTTAGAGATATAGTGTGAACCTTATCTCTCTATTAGAGATATAGTGTGAACCTTATCTCCATCTGTTAGAGATATAGTGTGAACCTTATCTCTCTATTAGAGATATAGTGTGAAGCTTATCTCCATCTATTAGAGATACAGTGTGAACCTCATCTCTCTCTCTATTAGATTTAATTATCTCAGCTGTGTATTTCACCGGCCGGAGCCTTCGTCGTCACACGTGATGAAGAGCAGTTTGTTCGGTGGAACGGAGTCATGTTTGTTGAGTAATACACCGAATAAATAGAGATAAATTACAACAATATTGTCATCACAATAACATCTCTAAAATCTGACTGCACCAGCAGCACCGGGAGCTACGAGCACAAATAAAGAATAACATATTAAGGGGATCCAATAAACAAGCAACTAACTGAAATTAATGATGATGGAAAATGTGTGAAGCAGAGGGAGGCGATCGGCCAACGCTGGGAAGGTTTAATGGTTAAGAGAGATATTGTTGAGCGTTCATTTGTTCTCGTCCAGACAAGAACCATATCTCTCTCTATTAGAGATATAGTGTGAACCTTATCTCTCTCTATTAGAGATATAGTATGAACCTTATCTCTCTCTATTAGAGATACAGTATGAACCTTATCTCTCTCTATTAGAGATACAGTATGAACCTTATCTCTCTCTATTAGAGATATAGTATGAACCTTATCTGTCTCTATTAGAGATATAGTATGAACCTTATCTCTCTCTATTAGAGATACAGTATGAACCTTTATCTCTCTATATTAGAGATCCCAGTGGTGAACCTTATCTCTCTCTATTAGAGATATAGTATGAACCTTATCTCTCTCTATTAGAGATACAGTATGAACCTTATCTCTCTCTATTAGAGATATAGTATGAACCTTATCTCTCTCTATTAGAGATACAGTATGAACCTTATCTCTATCTATTAGAGATATAGTGTGAACCTTATCTCTCTCTATTAGAGATACAGTATGAACCTTATTTCTCTATTAGAGATATAGTGCGAACCTTATCTCTCTCTATTAGAGATATAGTGTGAACCTTATCTCTCTCTATTAGAGATACAGTATGAACCTTATCTCTCTCTATTAGAGATATAGTGTGAACCTTATCTCTCTCTATTAGAGATCCAGTGTGACCCTTATCTCTCTCTATTAGAGATACAGTATGAACCTTATCTCTCTCTATTAGAGATACAGTGTGAACCTTATCTCTCTATTAGAGATACAGTATGAACCTTATCTCTCTATTTTATCTCTCTATTAGAGATATAGTGTGAACCTTATCTCTCTCTATTAGAGATACAGTGTGAACCTTATCTCTCTCTATTAGAGATACAGTATGAACCTTATCTCTCTCTATTAGAGATATAGTGTGAACCTTATCTCTCTCTATTAGAGATCCAGTGTGACCCTTATCTCTCTCTATTAGAGATACAGTATGAACCTTATCTCTCTCTATTAGAGATACAGTGTGAACCTTATCTCTCTATTAGAGATACAGTATGAACCTTATCTCTCTCTATTAGAGATATAGTGTGAACCTTATCTCTCTCTATTATAGATATAGTGTGAACCTTATCTCTCTCTATTAGAGATACAGTATGAACCTTATCTCTCTCTATTAGAGATCCAGTGTGACCCTCATCTCTCTCCATTAGAGATCCAGTGTGACCCTCATCTCTCTCCATTAGAGATCCAGTGTGAACCTTATCTCTCTCTATTAGAGATACAGTGTGACCCTCATCTCTCTCTATTAGAGATCCAGTGTGACCCTTATCTCTCTCCATTAGAGATCCAGTGTGACCCTTATCTCTCTCTATTAGAGATCCAGTGTGACCCTTATCTCTCTCCATTAGAGATCCAGTGTGACCCTCATCTCTCTCTATTAGAGATCCAGTGTGACCCTCATCTCTCTCCATTAGAGATCCAGTGTGACCCTCATCTCTCTCTATTAGAGATCCAGTGTGACACTTATCTCTCTCCATTAAAGATCCAGTGTGACCCTCATCTCTCTCCATTAGAGATACAGTGTGACCCTCATCTCTCTCCATTAGAGATCCAGTGTGAACCTTATCTCTCTCTATTAGAGATCCAGTGTGAACCTTATCTCTCTCTATTAGAGATCCAGTGTGACCCTTATCTCTCTCTATTAGAGATCCAGTGTGACCCTCATCTCTCTCCATTAGAGATCCAGTGTGACCCTCATCTCTCTCCATTAGAGATCCAGTGTGACCCTCATCTCTCTCCATTAGAGATCCAGTGTGACCCTCATCTCTCTCCATTAGAGATCCAGTGTGACCCTCGTCTCTCTCCATTAGAGATCCAGTGTGACCCTCATCTCTCTCCATTAGAGATCCAGTGTGACCCTCATCTCTCTCCATTAGAGATCCAGTGTGACCCTCATCTCTCTCCATTAGAGGATCCAGTGTGACCCTCGTCTCTCTCCATTAGAGATCCAGTGTGACCCTCATCTCTCTCCATTAGAGATCCAGTGTGAACCTTCATCTCTCTCCATTAGAGATCCAGTGTGACCCTCATCTCTCTCTATTAGAGATCCAGTGTGACCCTCGTCTCTCTCCATTAGAGATCCAGTGTGACCCTCATCTCTCTCCATTAGAGATCCAGTGTCGACCCTTTCATCTCTCTCCATTAGAGATCCCAATGGTGGACCCTCATCTCTCTCCCATTACGAGATCCACGTGTGACCCTCCATCTCCTCTCCCATTAGAGATCCAGTGCTGGACCGGCCTCATCTCTCTCCATTAGAGACTCCAGCGTGACCCTCATCTCTCTCCCCATTAGGAGATCCAGCGTGACCCCTCAATCCCTTCTCTATTAGAGATCCAGTGGTGACCCTCGTCTCTACTCCCATTAGAGATCCAGGTGTGACCCTCATCCTCTCTCCATTAGAGATCGCCATTGTGACGAGGCCGGGTGGTTGTTATCCTCTGTGAGTTGTATCAGCGGGCTGTAGAGATGTGGGCGGAGCGAGACGTCGTCTGCGTAACAAGAACCCAAACGTTGCTGCGCCTCCCAAACCGACACGAGGAGCGACTTTCTCTTCATTAAAACAAACGGGAAATCGACCGCAAATTAACGCATAAAACAAACAGCAACCTCTCCCCCACCCCCCTCCCCCCCCCCCCCCCGAGTGGAAAAAAACGCTTTTCAGTAAAGAGGGAAACTTTACAAACGCGCTTCCTTACTTTACATTTTAAAGTATTTCTCGCCTCTTTATCCGCGTACCCAAACAGAGCAGCCCATTAAAATCACCACACAGCAGCTCTGTAGTGTGCGTCTCCCAGCCTCAGACAAACTGTTAGACATCATTTCTGAGTCACACTCCGCGTCTAATAAGAGTTCCCTCCTCCTGTTCTCTCCTCCTCCTCCTCGTCCTCCTCCTCCTGTTCTCTCCTCCTCCTCCTCGTCCTCCTCCTCCTCCTCCCTCGTCCTCCTCCTCCTCCTCCTCCTCTCCTCGTCCTCCTCCTCCTCCTCCTCCTCCTCCTCGTCCTCCTTCTCCTCCTCCTCCTTTTCACTTCATTATCAACCTTTTCTTCCTCCCTCCCCCATTACTTCTCCTCCTCCCCCTCCTCCTCCTCCTCCACCACCACAACCATTATTTACCCGATCTCCTGACGATGAGAGTGAGTCAAACTAGAATATAGTTTTTAATTAACCAAAAAAAGGGAGTTATTGTGGAGCTGGGGGGGCGGCAGACAACATATGGACGACGCTGACAGGAAGTCTGCATGGAGTACGCAGGAAACAGCTGCGGCATCCAAACCAATCGCTTTTCCTAGCGAGCGAGGATTCAAACTGTGTGTGTCTGTGTGTGTGTGTGTGTGTGTGAGCTGCCGGAGAGAGAGAGAGAGAGAGAGAGAGAGAGAGAGAGAGAGAGAGAGAGAGAGAGAGAGAGAGAGAGACACTTGGATTATGTTGAGAGACGAACACTTTTGGTTGAATAAGTGTTGGCGTGTGGGCAGAGGAGCAGGTGCTGACTTGAGGAGAGGCCACGGAGCATCCGAGAGCCTCTTCCCGAGACGTCGTCGTCGTCGTCGTCATCCGTCGTTGTTGTCGTCGTCGCCGTCGTTGTTGTCGTGGTTTTTATCCACTAACTTCGCTTTCCCGCCGCCGCCGCTCGCCCGCCCCGCCGCCGTGGGCATTAAAAAGTGAAGCGGCATCGCGGTGTTTTCTTCTTTGTTTGGCTAACGAGAAATATATAAATATACCGAATGTTTTACTGGATGTACTTAACAGCACAAAGGTACGCTGTCTCCACTCATGCTCATCCTGCGCTTAACCGCATTTAATGTTTACGATGAAAAGTGTGTGTGGTGTGTGTGTGTGTGTGTGTGTGTGTGTGTGCGTGTGTGTGACATGTGTGTGTGTCTGTGTGGTGTGTGTGTGCGTGTGTGTGAGATGTGTGTGTGTCTGTGAGGTGTGTGTGTGTGTCTGTGAGGTGTGTGTGTGTGTCTGTGAGGTGTGTGTGTGTGTGTGTGTGTGTGTGTGTGTGTGTGTGTAGCATCAGTATGTCTTGAAGTACCCCTCTTGCCAGACGGCAGTTGAACACAGTTTTTTGGAGTGTTTTAAATAAACCAGCTTGTATTGAACTGTATTGGGCCTTGCAGAGTCATTACGGGACGTACGAGGAGCTGTCTGGAGCCTTCACATCATCACTCGCTGCGGAAACCGATGTTCTCGATGCTCTCGATTGACCGTTTCCTCGCGCGGCCTTCAAAGACCCTCGTCTTTGAAGGCCGCGCGAGGAAACGGTTGTGTTGTGAGCTGTGATGTAACATAGGCAGGTGTCAGCCGAGTGCGTTCATCATCAGCGTGTTCACGTAAAAGCCTTGGATCATACCGCCGTGTGTGTGTGTGTGTGTGTGTGTGTGTGTGTGTGTGTGTGTGTGTGTGTGTGTGTGTGTGTGTGTGTGTGTGTGTGTGTGTGTGTGTGTGTGTGTGTGTGTGTGTGTGAGCTCATGCCCTGTGGCTGTTAGTCAGTCGGACCTCCAGGTTCACCGGAGACAGTGTGACGGTGTTATTAAGTAGAGTGGTGCGTTTGGCGTTTAGCAGGCGGGTCGCCGGCCGGCCGGCCGTCAATGGGTGCCGCGTCACCGTGGCGGTTGCTATGGCAGCACGGGGAGAGAGAGAGAGAGAGAGAGAGAGAGAGAGAGAGAGAGAGAGAGAGAGAGAGAGAGAGAGAGAGAGAGAGAGCACATTTACACAGCGACTCTTCAGGAGCGTTCGTTTTGCTCGCTCTCAGGACTCACGGCAGAACGTGCCGCTCTGCTCCTCCATCCACGCTCCGCTCGCTCTCCTGATCCCCACAACTCCTCACGCTTCACTATCTGTTTTATTTTATATTGCATAACCTTTTCCTTCCCCCCTGTGTCCTAATGACAGCTACATACTGTATATATACATACTGTATATATACAGTATATCTATATATCTATAACTCTATAACAACGGTACCGACAGTATCATGACATGCTTGAGGCAGCCTACTGTAGGGCTTGATGTAACAGATCCGGGTCGTGCAGCCCTTTTGATCGTCACCATTATTATTATTATTATTATTATTAATAATATTATTATATATTAATATTATTATATCGTCGTATTAAAGGCTACACTGCTACACTCTCTATTGTCGTGATGTAACCTCGGTGGGGCTCAGAGGAGCTGCCGCCACCAAGGCCACCTTCACATGAACACCGCTCCGCATATTAATCATACAATACATAATCAATGGTGGTAAGACCTCACCTATAGGTGGGCTTTACCCCCCCCACCCCACACACACACACACACACACACACACACACACACACCGCCGCTCCCCCAAAACTAATGAAAGCACAAAGCAATTAGCAGTTGTCCCTCCCTTAATTAACTCACCTATAGACCATTTGCCGCTTTCATTAAGAATTTACACCGACTCTCCTCGTGACTTCATCCCAGCGTTTATAAGCCCCACCTCCCCACCTCCTCCAGGGCCCTACGGGGGCCTCAGTCTGCCAGTGGAGGGCAGAGGTCGCGGTGTGGGGGGGGGGGGGGGGGTGAGGGGCTACTACAGAGAGAGTTGGGGCCAACAGAAATGGAGCGAGAGGAGGTGATGGGAGGGACAGAGAACGAGAATGAGGGACAGAGAGAGGGAGAGTGTTACACAGTGTCCTGCGACTGGATCAGTCCAACGATTGGCCGTCGGAATGAGAATGAGAAAAGGTTCCCGCCCCCGCCCCCCCCCCCCCCGCCCCCCCTTCCTGGCGCCGCCGTGTGATGGATTACTACAACGCCACGACCACCGCTCTTGCAGGAAGTTAAAAGCTGGATTGTGTGTGCGAGTTAGACGCGATGTGTTCCGGCGAAACTCTTCTCAAACGACTTCTCATTAGCGGATCATTAACAGTCCACCAGGCGTTTGACGAGGATAAATTTGGTGATCGAACGGTGAACGCAATTACCCCGGTGTGCCACAGAGCACCTTTACTTTGGAATGAATTCATGAATTCTCATAATTGGACGAGAGCGACGGTGAAATCGTATCTCATGTATGTACGCGCCGTTCCAAACCTCCGTCAGGATCTTAACAACTGAGTGCATCACTAGATCGTCAGAACGTTATATAAAGGATATCTTCCACCTCGGCCGTGTTCAACTGAATCCAAAAAGCTGGGAGTGGGGGATGTGTTGCTGGCATGAAGGGTGCTTGGCTTATAGTCTAGCACGACAACTGTCAACCATAGACAACCAGAAATACCACATCAATTTCAAATGTGAAATGTATCATGTGAAAAAATATAAAATATGGGAATTATGCACTTTAGGGATATTTTTGTGGCATTTTTCACATGTGCAAAATATGATCACACTTGGTTTTTCTGTAATCTCTACTCAAGTATTAGGGATTCATCAAAAGGGACGATGAGATTGTGTTAATGTGCACATTAATCCTGTCTGAGTTCTCTTTGAAGAAAGGGGAGATAATGGTAGATTACCAAGTCTTTAACAGGTGCCACGTGTACATTTGGCCCACTTCAGTGCCGGTTTCATGTTTAGCTGGAAACAAAAATCTGAGACAAGATATGTGGTGGAATATTTCTGTTTACAATATTTGCATTTGCAGTGCATCATTAAATCCCAGGTTTTCCACGCTCAGACAATGCCAGCCACGCCAGGCAGTTATTTGAAATATGTATGGAAAGATGGACAGGATGATGAAATTGGGTAAAACCTTCTGGGCTACGCTTACTGTAAATGCACTTGTGTTCTCTCTGATGCACTTAGATCAGGGCTGTCAAACTCATTTGAGGTTGAGGGCCGTAACAGACCAAGTGCTACTTAGCGGGGGCCTCACAAAACAAAATACTTTTGATATAATTGAAGATGTACTGTCTGTGCATGAGTTTTAAAATACCTCATTACCTTAATTAAACTAGTGAAATGAGGAATATACACAAGGCTAGAGTCTGAGGGATTTAGGCCAACATCCTTTCTCAAGTTTCTTATATTCCTCTTTAACGCGGTGTGAGCGAAATAGTCTTATAGCTCCATCGCCAGCTCCCTGAACTCAGAAAATGCACATCGCAACCCGTGCAGCTTAGTGGTTATTTGTAGGAATTAGAATACATTTTTGGTGTGATTATGGATAAAGTGAAGAAATCACGAAGAAAGAAGAAATCAATCCTTTTGATGAAATTGCCCCAGGGGCCGGACCGGATCGGCTCGCGGGCCGCATGTTTGACACCCCTGACTTAGATGGTCTGAAATGCACATTGAGCAAACCTGCTTGCTCAATGTGCATTTCAGTGTGTCTAAGCTATACTTGGATACACTTTAATACACCTGTCTCGCCATACAGATGACACAAGTCAAAAAGGTGATTGCACAAAGAAAAATGAATATTGGCAGCAATAACTTATTTATTGATTGTCTGCTGAGTAGTTAACTCATAACTTATTTTACGCATGCAAGTGTCCAAATGTGTGGAAACATTAGCAGTTTCTCCATGACAATGTACCTTCTGTTCTTGTGGTGTTACGTTTTTGTCTTGTTGTTTTCTTGTTATTGTCTTGTTTTTACGTGACAATGTTTTGTCCGATCCCTCGTCTTCTGTTTCTGACTCAAATCGTCTCACAAAGTTGGTAGAGGAAAACAAACGTCTCGTCTGTCTGTCGTCTGTCTGTCTGTCTGTCTGTCTCTAACAATCCGTAGTCTTCTAACTCACCTCTCACCTTTCTTCTTCTTCTCCTCCTCCTCTTACCACAAGGAGTTGCAGGTAAGTGTTCGCAGCGCCCCCCCCTCCCCGTGTTGGCCCGTAGTCCTCCCGGTGTTGTGATGGTGTCGTTGTGTCGTGTTTCCTTCAGTACAAACCTTCAGTACGGCTGTGGAAGAAAACACATCCATGAGCTTCTTCCACAGCTTTGCTTTCGGTGGCGTCAGGACTTGGAAAGTTTAAAAAGAGTTGAGATGAGCTGAGATGTACTTCAGTATTCGCTGACGTGGGCGAATGTGTGTGTTCTGCAGCCGAAGTACAGGACAAAGCACAGACACAAAATAAAGAGATGATGAGAACATTCATAACGTTTAAATAAAACATTTAAAAAAAAAGCTTTGGTTGATAAAAAAAAAAAGAAGAAGAAAAGAAATGTATTGAAATTTCCGGCACCGTTTCATTCATTTATGTATGTATTTGTCTTCAGTGTATATTTTTCAGTCCCACCTAATTTGTGTACGTGTGTGTACGTGTGTGTACGTACGTGTGTGTGTGTACATGTGTGTACGTGTGTGTGTGTGTTACTGCCGAGTCGCCGTGTTCTTATCGCAGCTGTGGCGGGCATCGCTAACCCGCCTGCTGTGCCCCCGGTGTCCTGCAGGGGGAGAGCATGGACAACTTTAACTGGGGCGTGCGCCGTCGCTCGCTGGACAGCATGGACAAGGGGGACACGCCGTCCCTGCAGGAGTGCCAGTACACGGGCAGCACGCCCAGCCTCAACCTCACCAACCAGGAGGACGAGACGGACGAGTCGTCTGAGGAGGAGGTACTGAGTGCTAGCCAGATTCTCACGCGCGCCAACCTCGTAAGTCCAAGCCACGCCCCCACCCCCGAATCAGACCACCCCCCCCCCCCCCCCCCCCCCCTCTCCTCACTCAGTGTGTGTGTGTGTGTGTGTGTGTGTGTGTGTGTCGGTGTGTGCGTGCGTGTGTGTGTGTGTGTCCAATGTCGAGGATGCTGCTGTGCTTCCTGTCCTGGACCACACCCCCCCACCCCCCCCCCTACCCCCCCCCCCCCCCCCCCCTACTGCATCGTTACTGCTGCTGCTGCTGCTGCTGTCACACTCCCACCGCGAGCCGGTAAGCAGCTCAGCACAGCGTAGGAGAGAGATAACACTCACGCTAACGTCGGCGTGCTGAGATCCTGAGGATAGTTCCTTCCAAGCACATCGTATTCATAAACATCATATTATTGTCAGAATCAATCAGCTTTATTGCCTTAGTTTTACAAACAAGGAATGTGCTTTTGTGAAATTAGTGCATAACATTGAACATTAAACAGAAAGTAATCATATAGAAAAAGATATATAAAAAAAGATATATAAATTACATAAAAATATTATTATTAACTGTATGCTGTTGTACTTGGAAGCTAAAATGGCCACTGTTGATCTGAAGGAACTTCAGACCCCAAAATCTGAGCCACTGTGCCGGATTGGTTCAAGAGGTTATCAGTCACTCTAGGCCCGCCCATAGCCACAACACGCTCATCTACACACTGTACGTGAAGATATAGTAAGTAAGTAAGGTATATATCGCCAACACAGAGGAGACTTTCAGCTTTAGATGTGCGACGTGAAGGTCTAATGCACTTTAAACACTTTAAAGGCTGCATGGTTTCTCTGCCCTCTGCTTAATGCTAGACGCTGGCCCATGAGGCCGCTGCTCTCGGCGACCCCTCCTTGCTTCGCACCTCGTCGCTAGGACTCTGTGAGCTAACCTGGATGCAGCGTGATGCTTCAGGCTGGCTTCTGCACGCTTCTATTCTCTAATATATATACACATTCCTCTACTTCCTGCTCTGCAGTGCATTCTGGGAATGAGCTGAACTCCCCTAAAACCCTCTTCTCTCCACCCCCTCGTACACACACCGTTCAGCATGCAGTGTAATGTGACATGAGACCGCTGGTAGTGATGCTCCTCGTAGCGCTACGTGACTCCTACTACCCGGTGTTGCACGATGTTAGCTCGATGTTTATGCCTTGACCGTTTGCATTGTTGACTAAAAAGACTAAAAGGGATGTGACTGAAATAATAACGAGATTAAGACGTCAAGCTAATCGACGTGTGTTTATGTCCACTAATGCTCTTTGTGTAAACATCATGGATGGATCGATAGATGATGGATGCATGCCTAATAATGAAACCGAACAGAGAAAGCCGCGAGCTGCTGTAGCGTTTAGCGAAGCACGTTTGCAGCAAACGACGACGACGACGACCCTGTGAACCAGTGGGAATTTGTTTTTAGATATGAAGTGGGTTTAATTTAAAAGATACCAGTGGGGTTGTGTTGTCTTCCATCCGTGTGCGGTCGCAGACGATGCTTATCTCTTGTCATTTCCTGTACAGCTGAACAGCGACTCGGCCACCGACGACACCGCCTCCAACCACGTGGACTCCCTGCTCCGGTCCCAGGAGTCGTCCGGCAGCGTTCTGACGGGCGGCGAGGACGCCGGCTGCTGCCCACCGCCAACGCTGCCGCCGCCGCCGGCCTCCTCCTCCTCCTCGTCCTCCTCCCTCCCCTCCCACCCGTCCCTGCCCCGGCTGGACAGCCCCACCCTGCTGGAGCGCGCCCACTCAGACAGCGCCAGCAGCGGTCAGCTACCTGAGGTGCGAATAATCGGGATCAGTGATTCACCGTGGTGCTCGGGAGCTTTCTAGTGTCTCTGCTGCTGCTGCTGCCGTGTTATAGGGGGGGCTCTGCCTGTCTCTCTCTCCTGCCTGTCTGTCTGCCTGCCTGTCTGTCTGCCTGCCTGCCTTTGGGTCTGTCTGCAACAATAGGTGTCTAGGTGGGACATATATTGCTGGTCATTTGGGCTGTGTGCCTACCTGTCTGTCTGCTAGCTTGTCTGTCTGTCTGTCTGTCTGTGTGATGGGGTGAAGCACAGCAGGCTGCGTGTGCGTGTGTGTGCGTGTGTGTGTGTGTGCGTGTGTGTGTGTGTGTGCGCTCTGGGTGTTGGGGGGGGCGTGCGTGCTTGGGGCCTCCAGCTCTCTCTCTCTCTTCCTTGTTCTCTGTGGGGTGCGCTTGTTTTGATCGGGGGAGAGATCTTAAGCGCAGAGCATAACCAAAAAAAAAAAGCAACCAAAAAAAAAAAACCCCCCAGCGCCTCCCACCTCAGGTCAGCTGTAACTGCTAACTAATGATTCCCACCTCCGAGCCCGAGCGCTCCCAACACCTAACCCCTCCCCTCCGACGCCGTCACCTCCCTCGACCCCACTGACATGTGAGTACCAGCATCACCACTCTGAGACCGGGGCTAGCCTGGAGCGAAGGGGGGCCGTAGCTAGCTGTCGTCTGATTGGTCCAGGGGGGTTAACAACCACTTCAACGTCACCTCCTCTCCTCCACGCCTCCTCGCTCGCTCTCTCTCTCTCTCTCTCCCTTCACACTAACACACACCGTGCGTCTTGACCCCTGACCTCACGGGGGCAACGCATCATGCGTCGCCACGTGATCTGCCTGGGTGGGGGGGGGGGATAATCGTAGCCGAGGCTGAGTCCCGAGTCCGGGCGTTGGGGTGGGGGGGGGGGGAGAACCATGGCTGGGTTTCTGGCGGACGGCTCGTGAGCCAAGATCTGGCCTGCAGCCTCAATGTCGCGTGGAGGACATCTCCTCCATCACGGGGCCCCCGGCTCTTAGTTTAATGAGCTTCAGATAAAAGCACAATAGTCTCCTGGTCCCCCCCCCCCCCCTCCCACCTCCTCCTCCACCCTCCTCCACCCTCCTCCACCCCCACAAGATGACGGACCAGCAACGGTTCCTGAAAGCTTTCTGCGAGTGCTGGCACATTGCCTCCCCCCCCCCCCCCCCCCCCCTCCCTCCGCTTGCATTAGCCTCTCTTCAGTAAAAACACACAAAAAATATGAATAGGGGGGTGGTTGGGGGCGGGGGGATATGAATGTGTTCAGTCAGCCAGGGCCTCGCTGTGTCATCACGTTAAATACCCCCCCGCCGCCTCCCCCGCTTCCCTACTCCCTCTCAACCCTGCCTCCCCCGTTCCCTTGTCATCCCATCCCTCCCGGCCACTTTCCATGATGGGATGTAATCTGGTGGCAGACCGCGTCATTCACCGTAACCGCCGGCTACGAGGTTCTGATGTAATCCGGCATCCATATCACAGAGCTAACCCAGAGCCAAGAGGAAAACAAACGCACATGTCGCCCTCCCTCCCCCCTCCCTCCTCCTCCCTCTCTCCCCTTCTCTCCTCTCCTCTCTCCCCTCTCCCTCCCTCACCTCCCTCCCTCCCTCCTCCCTCCCTTCTCCCCCCCCCCCTTTGCGTCGCTGTAGTCTGAGTTTGTAACACCACCCTTCACGTCGCCCGCCTCGGCTCGTGCAGGGAAACCCAATCAGCGGACGGCCGTGTTTCCTTCATAATGTTTTCTCTTTTGCTGACGCCGGCGAAAAAACGCACGTCTTTACTCAGAGGAGGAATTCATTTATCGCGGGTGTGCCCGTAAATCAGCGTTTTATGGGGGCCTTAGTGGCGGGAAAGTGGCCTGACAGTCCCCCCGTCCCCCGTCCCCCCATTGGTCGGCCCGGCACTCACGGGCCCCCCACGGCTGCTGTGGGCGGAGCTTTACGAGCGCCCTGGGGGTCACGTGCTCGTCGGCACCCCGGTGATGGACCGTTATTAGCCCGCCATTTGTTCGATATTTCCCGGCGCTTCTCGCGAGCGGGAACGTTTCCTTCCCAGAGCCACTCTGAGAGAGTGACATTGTTAATGGAGGCGGTCGATCTCATGGTGTACTAGCAGCCTCTGCTAACGTGAAGCTAAGTGTACACACTGTGTGTACTGTACGTGCGCGGAGAAGAACCTTGCGGTTGTTGTAAATGGGATTTTGTCTTTTATTAAACCTGCACTAAGTTTAAGTCTCATTAGCGGCCTCTAGTGGCTTACGTTATCTATGCAGTTTCATTTTTAGACAAAGTTACTGTTGTCTGAGATATTCCCACACTAACCACAATAAATCTGTTTAGACAGACAGACGTCCCTGTGTGGGTTGACTCGTGGATGGGTTTGTTTTATCCTTGAGAAATTTGCTAGCTCTTATAATTTTTTAATGGAGTAAACGGCTGCAGTAGAAAAGTAACACAGTGCAGCTTTAAAATGTAAAAGTGCTGGTATTCTTTTCATCTGCCGCCTCCTGAGCGCCCCCGTGTGGCCGTGTGTGTTTCAGGACGCCGTTAGCATGACCGCGGCGGACGAGCTCAGTAGCAGCGTGAGCGAGGACACAGGGTTCTGCAGCGCCCCCCCGCTGCCCTCCGACCGCCTGGACCTCTGCGACCTCCCCGACTCCCAGGACCCCCAGGACGAGCTGGACCCGGCCCCCCCTCCCCCGCCGGCCAGCGACACCCCGCCGGGGTTCCTGTGTGAGGAGGACGAGGCCCTCCGGCCGCGACCCCTGGCCTTGACGCCGCTGCCGCCGCCGCTGCCCGACAGCCCCTGCGGCTCGGTTTGCGAGGACGACGTGACGCTGGCGCTCAAGGAGTTGGACGAGCGCTGCGAGGAGGAGGAGGCCGACTTCTCGGACATGTCCAGGTGAGCGCAGCTAGGGGCTCCTAGATGCTCCTCGTAGGTCGATGGTGAACCAGGTGCCAACGCTTCACGACCATCAGCATGCCATCTTTGTTTCTCATAGAGCAATGCTGTCATTATTGCTTAACTTTGTCAAGTTCTCGCAGAGTAACGTGAGATCTTTGTCCGGTAACTTCTTCAGTGTCACACGGAACAATGTGATTGAGGGCTCTTAAACCCACTTCCTCAAGTATTCGTAGAACAATCGTCTAAGGCTATCGGTTTCAGTTTCAGTGTCTCATGAAGCGACGGTTCACGGGACACAAGCTGTCTTAAGGCAGCGTGTTTACGTTGTCGGGTATGTTTCTCAGGTCTTCATAGACCTCAGAAATTGATTTAACCACCGCAGTGTTGTAAGGCGTGTCTGAGGTCCTTGCAGCGATGCATTAAATCCATCAGAAATGTGTTCCATCAGCAACACTTGAGATCCTTCTGGAAGCTGCCTCAGGTCCTTGTAGTGCAACGTGTAATTCACACGCATCAGCAATAATTTCAGGCGATCCTCATTGTCCTTCCCTGCGGAAACGTGCACCCACGACCTCTCTGGGCAGCTCGATTCATTTTGAAGAGATCTTATTCGCCGTCGACAAACTGTAGGCGGGCTGCAATCGTGTTAATTTCACACGCGATGCATTAAATCCATCAGAAATGTGTTCCATCAGCAACACTTGAGATCCTTCTGGAAGCTGCCTCAGGTCCTTGTAGTGCAACGTGTAATTCACACGCATCAGCAATAATTTCAGATCATAGATCAGCTGGAACCTCTTAATGATCTGGAGGCAGAGTTTCTGCTATCCCACCCCTTGGGTGCTGGGATGGCCTGGTGTTTTACTGGGAGCCCCTCTCCTTCTTCTTGTAATGAGGGTCTTTACACAGAGTTCTCCTGGGGTTTGTCTGAACTGAACCTGCTGACACCAGGCACCCTTCCTGTGTGGTTCCTCTCCCTGGAGGAACCACTCCGTTTGAAGGTTGTCCTGGAAGCTCTGTGTGAAGGTGGGCCAAGCAAGGCTGGAGGACATGGACAGGGACACAAATTTGTGATGTTCCTCTCCCTGGAGGAACCACTCCGTTTGAAGGTTGTCCTGGAAGCTCTGTGTGAAGGTGGGCCAAGCAAGGCTGGGGGACATGGAGCCCAGCAGCCAGGGACACAAATCAAAGTTTGAGCGTCGCCGCATAACGGCGCCGTGCCAAACCCTCGAAAAACAAACGCCCGGCGACGGGCCGATGACTCACGGAGAACGTGGCGATGTTCCCCCGGGTCTGGAGAACAGCCACAGATCTCATCTGTCTTTCGTGTCTTTGCTTTGTTCCGATTGGATGTTGTACTTATTTGATGAGATGAGTCCAAACTTAATCGTAGAGAGGTGCATACATCTATTCTCAAAACCGATGAAATGGATGCTTCCAACAAAAAACCTCTGAATCGGTAATATTGTTAACAGATTGAGGTGTTAAGTCAATTAGAACTAGATGAGCAGACAGTGTGCAGTTTGGTAATCCGTGTAGGATAAACTCGTCCCGTGGGGACTCACTTATGGGGGTTGCTAAGAGGTAGAGAGTAGGTCCCCCCTCTGTCATGATCCGGATTATGTCCTTTCAGCAAGATAAGTAAGTCTCGTCTGTTCCTCTCAAGTTCTGTCCGTTTCGCTCATATCTTGTTCAGTAGGGGTCTTCTGATGGTATTGGAGTTGTAGGCTTGCGAATACAATGCGATTGGTTCTATCACTCCCGGTTTGGACGTTTAATCCCAATTCTCCATTTTTATGCCAT
>PIJE02005001.1:0-21568 GCA_002895965.2 Coryphaenoides rupestris | reverse complement strand
AATCGAAGCAACCTAATGCACTTTGTTGTTTTCATGGTTTCTTGCTCCCAAGTATCAAGTTAATAAATCCCAGAGCGTAAGCCCTATTCCCCTTCTAATCTAGACCCCCTTTCCACATGCTAGAATGCTAGCTTTTCAATACCACTACCTGCCTGTGTCCTTGGAGGAGCCCCAAAGACTGTGGTAAGACTTAACCTGCGGTGCACTGATTAGGCAATGCACCACAGGTTTGTAGCCCCATCCACCCAGCTGGGCCAGGTAAGGCTAATTAAACCAGCCAGCAAACACACACACTCCCACATTGTCTTATTTATCATGTACTTGCTATAAAATCGGGAAGCAAAGGGAAATTGCATTTTTTATCAATTGCTTGTGGTTCTGTACAACCCCAGCTGCTGCTACCTGCTTTATTTTGGTTTGGTGCATTTAATCGTATTTGATTAATATATCAGTGTTGCCTAGCATACCCTTAAGGTACAAGATCTACAAAAAAAAAATCTGCTACAAAGTGAATGTAAACAGCTTTCCTCTAAAGTAACATTTCACCCAAACTAATTCTACAGTGAGTAGGCATATTTAAAAAAAAATGTATGCCATAGTGTCTTTGAAGAGACAAAGTGAATAGTGAATAGTCCCTTTTCATATTCTTAATTGAATAACATTACTTGCAAACATTGTTGCTCAGTTGCTCAGGCAGACTAGCTTGTTGATATTTTCAGATGACAGAGCTGACCTCTTCTTCTGCACAATGTGGCCTGACAGAGAAAACAGTCTCTCACATGGCACTGTTGAAGCAGGTGTAGCTAAGTACCTTTGTGCAATATGGGCCAGCTTAGTATGGGCACCTTTGTGTGTCGACCATCACTGTAGTGGACATGCCTCTATGCTGACACTGGGCTCTGCTCTATACCTGTCTAGAGTTTTGTCTGTAGACAGTGCCTCATCATCAGACTCTCACTCTGACCCCTGTGTATCCACACATGGCTCCAACACCATCCTTAAGCTCGCTGACGACACCACCATCCTGAGTCTCATCACCAACCATGATGAGACCACATACAGAGAGGAGGTCAGGGACTTGGCAACATGGTGCCAGGGAAACAACCTCTCTCTTAACGCCTGCAAGACTAAGGAGATGACCGTGGACTTCAGGAAGCGACGGGGGGGTGGGCATCGAATGAGCTGAAGTAGAGAAAGTGTAGAGAAAGTGCTTCAGGCTCCTCTGTGTGTTCATCAAAGATGACCTCACCTGGTCCAGGCAAGTGGCCTCAAAAACTGCCAAAAAAAAACACCTTTACTTTCTGAGGAGGCTCAAGACGTTTGGCATGTCTGCAAAACTCTGACTAACTTTTACAGGTGCACCATTGAGAGCATCCTCTCTGACTGCATTACTGCCTGGTTCAGCAGCTGCTCTGCTGCTGATCACAAGGCCCTCCAGAGGGCGGTGAAGACATCAGAGCACATCATCGGCTGCCATCTCCCAGCCATGCAAAGCATCTACCACACACGATGCCTTAGAAAAACATGGAAAATCATTGAAGACTACAGCCACCCAGGCCATGGATTGTTCATGCTGCTGCAGTCGGGTAGATGTTACAGGGGCATCCAGGCACAGACTACCAGACTCAAAAACAGTTAGTTTTTTTTTCAGGCTTCTCAACGAGCAAAACCAATCTCATTGATCATATTCATCATTTTACATTTACATGTATAACATGTATAATATTTAGATGATCCAACTACTTTGGATACATATCCCATATTCCCGATGCTATATTTAAATACATCTGATTCTGATTCTCTTATCTTTTGTATATTTCTGCTACTGCTGCCCTCACTTGTGTATCTGCCCATAGTTACTTGTAGTTACTTGTACATTTATAATACTCAATACTCAACACTTCTGGAATCATCATTACATTGTATATTTTATATCAAGTTTGTTATTATATGTATATTGTGTTATTGTATTATCTTATTATGTATATTGTGCAGCTCAATATACAGTATATAGATACAGTATATATATCAGGGCTGTCAATGTTAACGCGCTAATGCTTGCAAATAATCTGGAAACCTAAACGCGTTTAAAAATAATTGATGCAGATTAATCACATTACCAAGTTTGACCCAGATGTTTGACCCTGCCTATGTATGTGGTAGCTTCAAGGTTGCATTCCACACTAGAGCAGAGCCAGTGTCAGCATAGAGGCAAGTCCACTACAGTGTTGGTCGACACACAAAGGTGCCCATGCTAAGCTGGCCCATATTGCTCAAAGGTACTTAGCTACACCTGCTTCAACAGTGCCATGTGAGAGACTGTTTTCTCTATCAGGCCACATTGTGCAGAAGAAGAGGTCAGCGCTGTCATCTGAGATATCAACAAGCTGTCTGTCTAGCAACTGGTTAAAAGAAGAGTAGACTTTAGGTTGACTGGAGTCATGTCATGAGATACACACACATGTATTTGTTTTATCACTCCCCAAATACCATAATAAAGTAAATACTAGTATTTTAAACTTGTGATTAATCATGATCACAGATTATTATTGTGATGAACTCGATACATTTTTTTAATTGAATTGACACCACTAATTGTAAACTGTCACTGTCACTGTCAACTATCACTTGTAACTCCCATGTTAACTCCCACCTGGGATTGTCTCAGGGTAGCCTAGTGGCCGGTCTGCAGGATGTTACACAGACACATGCTGCTGACTTATGCCAAGTTCATACTTTGCGTCACCGTGAGAGACTCTGTGATGTAAATCTTGTCATCCGCCCGTGGCCTCATGTTTTCTAAAAGTAATTATTCCAACTAAAAGCATTTAACTACAAATGGTAGTGCTCCATGCGCTTTGTGTGGAACAAACTATCCCTGCACGTTTTTCTTTAAACAAGATGTATCATGTAATTATTTAGAAATATACTACAAACTTCCACATCCATTGTACATCCTTGTACATACGTAGACGTTTTCAGTCTTTATGAAATCCTGGGGGAGGAGACAGGCATCGCAGAGCTGCTGCAGGAGGTGTGAGGATGTCCTATATATAGGCCATGTTTGATGTGTGTGTGTGTGTGTGCGTGTGTGTTAATTGTGTGTGTGTGTAATAGTGTCTTCAACAATGACGCTGCAGCATGTGGATACTTCTAATTGTGCCACAGATGTGAAAGTTTCCAACCACATGGTGTGAAACTCTGCCGTGTGAGTAAATAGCACCCCACACTTGAGGCATTCTCTGGAGAGACGGACACGTTTCTTGTTATTTTTCTCATTAAAATCAAACATCCCCTGTGGCTGTGTGTGTGTGTGTGTGTGTGTGTGTGCATGCGTGCTTGTGTGCGTGCTTGTGTGTGTTGTGCGTGTGTGTGTGTGTGTGTGCGTGCGTGTGTGTGTGTAAGCTAAGCGTTCTGGGTGGGCTGTTCCACAGACAACCACCAGGATGCTTTGACAGCAGCTATATATTAATCATATCATTGAGGTTTTTTTTAACGTATCTTTCACTACCTTTTAAAAGGCAGCTAACTTTTTTATTTAAATACATTTTAAATAAATCTAATGTATTTTATTAGAATAGAATGCTCAACTCTGAAACAGATTCATTGTGCTCATTGTGCCAATTATTGTTCCAGTTGAAAGGATCACTATTGCACAACAACTGCTGATGTTGAGTGGGGCTAAACAATTAATTCAAAAGGACGAAATTGCAATAAGGCCAAGTGCAATATCCTGAGAGCTGCAATATTTTGATAAATGTAAAATGTGTATTTATAACAGCATTATAAATGAAGTACTGTAGTGCTGCAGATAATGCTCTGGGCCTACACATGTTTTACTCCAGAACATACCCTAAAAAAAGTCACATCAGTATAGTTTTTTCAAGTGGCAATTAAATTGTGACTAAAAATTGTCATTCCCACTATTAGTGCACCATATCGCAATATCTGTCAAAATAATCACAATATGATTTTTGCACCATATCGTTTAGTCCTAAGATTGAGGAGGTGAGCAGTGTGGAGATGTCAGGGGCCACAGTGCAAAATAGACCCTCTGCTCAAAGGCTCTGTATGGCTACAAGCAAATAGAATAGAATAGAATAGAATAGAACTTTATTTATCCCGAGGAATTATTGTGCCAGGTTACATAGCGATACAGTATAAAACAGAATGGATGAAAAATAACGAGGAATAAACTAAGCGATACAGTATAAAACAATGATAGAAAATAAACTAAAGGATTTACAAATTTACAGTTAAAATATACAAGTTTGAAGGCATGATAAGATATTTGACGGCAACAACTATTTGACATGATTGAAGTGAAATATTGTTGGACATGACATTAAGAATTAAGAATATTGTACATGATGATGAGAGAAGAGAAGAGGAGATGAGAGGTAGTGAGAGGTGGTGCTATAGTGTTATAGGTAATATTTAGACAGGAGGATGATAATAATATAGTACATGATAAAGTATTGCACATGACGTTATATTGCACGTAAAACTTGGGAAATTGCACATGATGTAGAGAGATAATAATATTGCACATTATATTGCTGTGTTCATTGTCTTGTAGGGGGGAGTTATAGGGAGGAGTTATAGAGTTTAATGGCCACAGGCAGAAAGGACCTCCTGTGGCGTTCTGTGGTGCACCTCGGTAAACTCAGTCTACGGCTGAAGGTGCTCTGGTATGACTCCAGTGTGGCGTGCAGGGGATGGGAGGCGTTGTCCATAATACTGAGCAGTTTACTCAGCATCCTCCTCTCTGAGACCTCCACCAAAGACTCCAATTCCCACTCCAGGACAGAACCCGCTTTCCTGATGAGCTTGTTGATTCGTTAGCGTCGGCTGCCTTCACCCTGCTGCCCCAGCACACAACAGCGTAGAAGATGACGCTGGCCACCACAGACTGATAGAACATCTGCAGCATGGTTTTGCAGACGTTGAAAGATCTGAGTCTCTGTAGGAAATACAGGCGACTCTGGACTTTCTTGTACAGGGCCTCTGTGTTTTTGGTCCAGTCCAATTTATTGTCTATTTGAACACCCAGGTACTTGTATTCCTCGACAATGTCCACCTCAGACCCCCTGATGCTGATCGGTTTCAGGTGAGTTGGAAATCCACCACCAACTCCTTCGTCTTGGAGATGTTGAGTTGCAGGTGATTCAGTCCACACCACTCCATGAAACCGTCCACCACACTCCTGTACTCAGACTCCTGCCCCTTTCTGATACAGTCCACAATGGCAGAGTCATCCGAAAACTTCTGCAGGTGGCAGGACTGTGAGCTGTATCTGAAGTCTGAGGTGTAGAGTGTGAACAGGAAGGGAGACAGGACTGTCCCTTGAGGTACTCCTGTGTTGCTCACAATAGTGTCCGAAATGTTGCTCTGCAGCCTCACATACTGTGGCCGACCAGTGAGGTAGTTGGTAATCCAGGCCACTAGTGGAGCGTCCACCTGCATGTCCAGTAGCTTAGTCCCAAGCAGGGCAGGCTTTATGGTGTTGAAAGCGCTTGAGAAGTCAAAGAATGTGACTCTCACAGCGCTGCCTGCCTCCTCCAGGTGAGAATAAGCCCTGTGCAGCAGGTAGATGATGGCATCTTCCACTCCAATACGGGCTGGTAGGCGAAACTTGCAGAGGTCCAGTGATGGTTTCAACTAGTTCACGGATGTGTTTCAGGACTAGCCTCTCCAGCGACTTCATCACATGTGAGGTCAAGGCCACAGGTCTGTAGTCACTGTGGCTGCTTGCGTGTCTTTCTTGGGGACAGGAACCAGGCATGATGTTTTCCACAGGACAGGGACGGTCGTCGTGCCTCAGGCTCCAGGTTGAAGATGTGGCTGGAAGACACCGCACAGCTGAGTCCGCACACACCTTGAGCACTCTGGGGCTGGAGGCCGTCAGGCCCCGCGGCCTTGCCTGGGCATAGTCTGCTGAGTTCACAAATAGGGTTTTGTGAAAAACATTTGATCATTCCAGATCAAATAAATAGTGTCAGTTGACTCAAGCCATGTGCATGACTTGGCTGGTTTTGTTATTTGGCTTGAAGCAGTGTGGGAAGGAAAGAAAGCTGTAAGCCATGTGGTGGCTTACAGCTTGTCTCTCATTACAAACAATAAACAGAGGAGTGACATTTGCACCATGAAAGCTGTGGTTACAGTATTAAGAGAGGTCATTGAATGCACAGACCCTTGTGCTGTGACGGGTACTATGAACACATTCAACACAGCAATGACATCAAGGAGAATGATGAACCTGTGATCGAAGAGAACACACACACACACACACACACACACACCACGGGGAATGGATGAATGTGAGGCAACTGTAAAATGCTTTGGATAAAGGCGCTATATTAAATGCAATCCATTTACCACTTATTTTGGATTTTACTACTTAAAAGAATAATTTACTGTGGTAAGACTAATTAATTGTTTGAGAATGTGCAGTCCTCACCTTGTGGGAATAAACCTTCTATGGGTCACTGTTCCCTCTGCTCGGGATTCAAACCCTGGTTATGTGCCGGACTGGCCAAAACCTCATCGTCCCTGAAACCAGTCCACAACAATGACAACAAGTGTGTCTGTGTCTGTTTGCTTTTATGTTTCTTTGTGTGTCAATGTAAGTGTGGATGCTTTCAAATTAGGACATATGTATGACCATACACATACACAAACACAAGGGCTACAGAACCAGGCAAATGATCAGCCAGTTAATTCTCCACACACACTGTCACAGATTAATTTGGAAGTATTGCCAGAACACTTCAACAGAATGAGTGGAGAGAGGAGAGAGAGAGAGAGAGAGAGAGAGAGAGAGAGAGAGAGAGAGAGAGAGAGAGAAACCAGTGTGTGAGTGAACTGGGAAGTAATATACAGGACATGATCCCTTGTGTGTCTGCAGCCAATTTAATACCACTATAGAACCCATCAGACCTCTGACTTGTTTGTTTTTATTCTTTGACTTTAGGAATACGTGTAAAAAGGTTCAACACTGTGAAAGGCCATGGCAGAGAATGGTTGCCATGTCAACAGGTACCTCACACATGTTACCTTCTTCATTCATCTACATGATGAGTCGTTTCCAGGCAACGCAGAACATCATTGTTCCAAAGCCTTGTACAACACCACATTGTTACTGCACTTCCAACTCCATCACAGTCCCATGACCTGTTGCTCTCCTGACAGAACCGCTCCACAAGGTCCTGATATTACTGCACATCATGATGTTCATACCCCCTTCCATGTGCTGTTTAACACTTTACTTTACATACATGCATTATGAGGGTGTTGCATATGGCTGCACCTGCAGTGCAAGCTGCACACATAAGATCATAGCAGTTGACGCTTTGGTAACTGGTATCAAGGTCTAGATTTCATCTCAGGCCTATTCAAATACTACTAATACTACTAATGATAATAATACTTATATTATTTATTTATTTATTTATTTATATTTATATTTGTATCTATATTTATATCTGTATTTCTTTATTTCTTTATTGATTATTATTATTATTATTATTATTATTATTATTATTATTATTATCAACACGAGGTCCGCTTCACTCCGACCAATTTAATCACCAAAATAAACACATGCTTCAAAATACAATGTGATAGAATGACATTTGCGTTGTATTGCATGAAGAGTGAATTAAAATCAACGGCTATTAAGGCTCCAAATGTAACCAGCCGTGTTGTACGAATACAATGATGATGATGACACAATGTGAGGCTAATGCACACACTATTTATATTTATTGTAAATCAACGTTTTGATCATTCAAACACAAGATGATATAATGGACATATTTTAAGTCAGATGAGTTTCCAGGTATCCTTCAGACAGACAATAGGGCACACGTCCTCTGCAATCCTTTTTTTTTTTTTTTTTTTAAATCTACAATCTTCTGAGACGTTTTGAAATCAGTGATGCACCTATTGGCTGATTTTCGCTTTTATTTAAAAGACAATCGATGGTCTTTATGAGATCAAATGATGTGGTCATACAGATATAGACTTGGCAGAGCGGTATTTACTGTACTACAGATGAATTAGTAGACAGAAATCCAATGCATCCTGAACAATGAAATGCAATTAAACAATACAACCATACACACATCACTAAACCTGCGGATGATTATACACAAAAATACAAAAATACATGATAAGGACCAGTCGTGACTTACCCAACGAGTCGAGTAGACGTCCAACAAGGTGAATATAGGTGAAGGAATCCCCTGATCAGGTATCCTGGTGTGGGACGAGCTGAGAATAACCCGTCGACAATATTGTAATGTCTCCTCAGCCCACAGGGAGGATGGGAAACTGATAACTCAAACCCTTCGACACGACAGCGACATCCCGTGGCGAGGGATAGTAGTACTGATGCTAGTGGTTGTTATTATGCACACACAACCACCCACGCACGCACACACACACACACACAGCACAAATATTACACTTTTACTTATTCTTACTTACTGAAAACAAATGAAAAGATGTCCTAAAATGTCCTAAAAATTTGAACATAGATAGAGGTATTTAGCATATTTTTAAACAAGGCAAATATTAATCTATCCATCCATTCTCGTCCTCTTATCCGGGGCCAGGTCGCCTCTCCTGGCCAGGTCTTTGGCGGTCTCCCTCCTTCGACTTGGTTCAAGAAAAACGTCTGGGTGACGTTCATGGCATCCGTCAGGCGGCGGTGCCGGCGGGTGCCGCGCATCAAGAGGTTGTAAGCTATCATGGTAGCTAGCTTGGCACTTATCACATCAACAATCCCAAACATGTAACAACTAAATATGCTAATGCCCCCCCCCCCACCCCCCATCTGCTGCTGCCTCTGAGGCCAGATACCCTCTGATGATGCCAACCTCAAACCGAGCCAGGTTGGTTTGTGAACAAGGTGTAAGACTCAAGTGTTTGGCAAACATTTAATTCGAGAAAAAAATACCTTTCCCAAGGTCCAAGGGAAAAACAAAGATGGCCCTGCTGCAAGCAGAAATACACACAATGACTGGATAATATGAATGACATTTGGAGGAAAATATATCGCTCCTCTCCTCAGACATGAACACCATGGCTACAATCGCACATCCTCAGTTATAAACTCTTGTTATACTCTTCTCATCTCTTTCATGAATTTAATCCGGCAATGAGTGAGAAATAAAATATAATGTCATGTAATATACTTTATATGTAGGCCCTATGTATATACTGTATATATATATACATCTATATATATATATATATATATATAGATGTGGACATTTCTCAATTGCGTAAACATATTAGACCTAGATCTCTGAATATAACTTTTAGGAAAAGAAAAGAAGAAAAGAGAAGAAAGAAAACATTTCATGACGTATTTACATGTATAGAGTGACTTTTGGCATCCGTGGTTCAAGCGAGAGCGAGGCGATATCGGTCCATGGATATGGGCGAGTAAGGGGGGGGGGGGGCTTGAAGACGGTGTTTACCACAGCCTCATAAAAAAGGGGGGGTTTGGCATGGGTTTTGATAATTTTTTTTAAATAGATTTTCTTGTAAAAAACAAACGAACAAAAACAAAAGAAGGATCGGCAATAAACCGGTGCTAGTACCACCCAATAGTAATTATTGTTCATATACAGTATTCAAAGGACTCAAAACTCCCAAGCACAATACAAAGAAAGACGAGCCGGTTAGTGTGTACACGCGTGTAGTCTCTCGCTCTCCTTGCGATGCGCCGCTCTGAATAGCTTGTGGTACGGATTCTTCCTTCTAATAGTCCTGGGATTTATCAAAACAAAATAAATCAACCAACCGAGAAACAAAAAAGATATAGATATTGCATCCCTACCCCTCATTTGGGAGGTCATTGTCCCGGTGGATGACCTTGTGTCATCGAAATTTACTATATCTCTATGTCTCTCTCTCTGCCTCTATCTGGGTTTGTATACAGGGTCTAGATGAACCACTCCTTCTTGGACTCGTCGATGGTCTCCGGGTTGTCGGTGCCCATGATGGCCGTGTCCACCGAGTCCCCGCCCACCCCCGCCTCGCCTCCGCCTGCGCCGCTGCCGCCACCCTTGTTGGCCTCGTGGGTGTGGTAGGTGCCCTTGTGGCGGAACATGTAGCGGATCAGGAACACCAGGGTGCACAGGATGGTGAAGATCACCACAGCGATGATGCCTGCAACGCCAGTGGGTGGGGTGGGGTGGAGGAGTGGGGGTGGTACAGAGAAGTAAACAACATTTAGATTTTCCTGCATTTTTTGTATTGCGTACGTGCAGCAGCCATGACGCCTCCCGCCTGTTTGCAAAGCCCTAGTGGTAGAGACTAACATGTAGCTCCTCTAATGGCTTATAGGTGGTGCACAGTAGAGACTAGCATGTAGTTCCTCTAATGACCCATAGGTGGTATTCAATTCCAGCATTTCAATCCCTGAAAAATCAATCAATATTTCCAACTTACGAACATTTACGGCGTTGAACATTTTTTAAAGCTACAAAACATACGAAGATTCTACTGTACCTCCGATGACGGCGGAGTTTCTGTTGACGCCATCAGGGACAACTCTCTCTTCATTGAAGGGATACTCTGCATCTGAACACAAGCAAATCAAAGTAAATATACTATCTTCATTTCATGGTCTTTATTTGTCCTCTACTCAGTCAGTACACAGTTTGTGTTAATTGCAGGGAAATGAAAGACAATAATGAAACTATATTGATACCTCCTGTGCTTTTTGCATAAGCTGTTGGACAATGCCAACGTCCTTTCACTGCCCTTTATAATGGAATGCAGATGAATACAGTGTGTGAGTGAGTATGTGAGTGAATTGTAAAGTATGAGTGAAAGTGTGCATGACAAATGAAGAACCAGCCAAACAGAAAAAAGACTAAATATGCATCACACACCGTGCAGACCCCACCGCGGATTCACCAACAGTAAAACATGCGTCCTGTTTGACTTCACACACAAAACATGCATGCATGAAGGAATGGAGGGAGACAGCGTTACTTATGTGTGTATAAGTCTGCCGGGGGAGGGGGGGAGGGGGGTGGGGGAGGTGCTGTGTTTCATTAAAGAGCTGCAGGGGCCGGGAGGAGAGGTCAACGGCATTCACCCTCGGCCAGAGATACGTCTCCGTCAATCAGCTCCTGTACTGTGTGGAGGGACACCTAAGTGTGTGTGTGTTTATGTGTGAGTGTTTATGAGTGTGTGTGTGTGTGTATGTAGTGTGCGGTGTGGGCGTGTGTGGTGTGTGTGTGTGTGTGTGCATGTGTGTGTGTGCGTTTGGTGTGTGTGTGTGTGTGTGTGTGTGTGTGTGTGTGTGTGTGTGTGTGTGTGGGCAGGAGAGGGGGGGCGAGCGAGGTGTAAATGGCCCAGGGGAAGAAAGACGAGTGTGCCGATCGACTTCCAGCGGAAGCTCTCTGGTGGTCGGCTTTTATTGACAATAAATAACACACACACACACACACACACACACACACACACACACACACACACACACACACACACACACATGTGCCCACAGATAGCAAAATGCAAACATACCGCAATGATGCACACACACACACACACACACACACACACACACACACACACAACACACACACACACACACACACACACACACACACACACACACACACACACACACACACACACACACACACCACACACACACACACACACACAGCACAAACATTACACTTTTACTTATTCTTACTTACTGAAAACAAATGAAAAGATGTCCTAAAATGTCCTAAAAATTTGAACATAGATAGAGGTATTTAGCATATTTTTAAACAAGGCAAATATTAATCTATCCATCCATTCTCGTCCTCTTATCCGGGGCCGGGTCGCGGTGGTAGCCGGCTAAGCAGGGCCGCCCAGGCTTCCTTTTCCCCAGCCACACTCTCCAGTTCCTCCTGGGGGATCCCGAGGCGTTCCCAGGCCAGATGAGATATATAATCCCTCCAGCGGGTTCTGGGTCTGCCCCGGGGTCTCCTCCCAGTTGGACGTGCCCGGAAAACCTCTAAGGGGAGGCGCCCAGGGGGCATCCTAATCAGATGCCCGAACCACCTCAGCTGACTCCTTTCAATGCGGAGGAGCAGCGGCTCTACTCCGAGCTCCCTCCGGATGTCTGAGCTCCTCACCCTATCTCTAAGGCTGAGCCCAGCCACCCTGCGGGGGAAACTCATTTCGGCCGCTTGTATCCGCGATCTCATTCTTTCGGTCACTACCCAAAGCTCGTGACCATAGGTGAGGGTTGGAACGTAGATGGACCTGTAAATCGAGAGCTTCGCTTTCCGGCTCAGCTCCCTCTTCACCACAACGGACTGGTACAGCGCCCGCATCACTGCAGACGCTGCACCGATCCGTCTGTCCATCTCCCGCTCCATTTTGCCCTCACTCGTGAACAAGACCCCGAGATACTTGAACTCCTTCGCTTGAGGCAACAACTCATTCCCAACCCGGAGGGAACACTTCATCGTTTTCCGGCAGAGAACCATGGCCTCAGACTTGGAGGTGCTGACTCTCATCCCGACCGCTTCACACTCGGCTGCAAACCGCCCCAGTGCATGCTGGAGGTCACGGTCTGATGTAGCCAACAGAACCACATCAACTGCAAAGAGCAGAGATGCAATTCTGAGGTCCCCAAACCGGACACTCTCCTCACCTCGGCTGCGCCTTGAGATTCTGTCCATGAAGATCACGAACAGAATCAGTGACAAGGGACAACCTTGGCGGAGTCCAACACCCACTGAGAACGTGCTTGACTTTGTGCCGAGACTTTGTTCGTACAGGGACCGAATGGCACGTACCAACAGCCCCGGTACCCCATACTTCCGCAGTACCCTCCACAAGATTCCCCGGGGGACACGGTCATAGGCCTTCTCCAAGTCCACAAAGCACATGTAGACTGGATGGGCAAACTCCCATGCTCCCCCCAACAACCCTGTGAGGGTAAAGAGCTGGTCCACTGGTCCACAGCCAGGACGGAATCCGCATTGTTCCTCCTGAAGCTGAGGTTCGACAATCGGCCGGAGCCTCCTCTCCAGCACCCTGGAATAAACTTTCCCGGGGAGGCTGAGTGTGATACCCACGATAATTGGAGCACACCCTCCGGTCCCCTTTTTTGAAAATGGGGACCACCACCCCGGTCTGCCATTCCACAGGTCTGCCATACTGTCCCCGACCTCCACGCTACATTGACTAGGCGTGTCTGCCACGACAGCCTGATAATGTCCAGAGCCTTCAGCATCTCATGGCGAATCTCATCCACACCCGGCGCCGGTACCGGGGATTTGCACGCCCAGGACCCCGCTTTTGCCTACCGCAATGCACCCGACCCCAATGAACTCTCCCTGGCAGGTGGTGAGCCCACAGGGAGGTGACTCCATGTTGTCTTTTTGGGCTTGGCCCGGCTGGGCCCCGTAGATCCAGGCCCGGCCACCAGATGCTTGCCGACGAGCTCCCCTCCCAGGTGGTGATACAGGTATGTAGGTAAAGTGATTACTTGCTATGTGTAAGTCAGCCTTTATAGTACAGTTCATTACATTCTGTTTTAGTTTTGGTTGGGTGTTTTGGAAGCCCTTTGTTGACCTTGAGTGATTCATTTTTTTAATGGACCATACCAGAGGTAGTGAGTAGGGTCACAACATCTAAATACATGTTAGTAGACGGCATGGTGAGCTTAACTTTTTGTGTTGAACCAACTAGGTTGTTAAATTCCTTTTCCTATTTTTCTCTAATTGAATTATTAAATTATTATTGATCTTTGATTATGAAATGTTTGATTATGAAATGTTCCTATTTGCCTTATTAATTTGGTTATTTACTACTATCTAATGTCTACATTATTTGAGAACCATAAGAGGATCTCCCCCCGCTGCCCTTTAATATGTATTGCAGCACCTAAGAGAATATAGGTCAAGGTAATTGACATCCAGGTGTGGGGCCAGGCAGTGGCGAGGCTGTGATTGTGAGATGATGAGAGTGAGGCTCTCATCATCGGTCAGCTGCTGCTTACCGCAAGCAGCTCTTTGTTATATCATTGTTTCCTTATGAAGAAGTTTAAGTTTGTAAAGTTTGTATGCTGCGTGCCTGCAAATAAATCCGATGTGATGCAACTTTAACAAGGATCTCCGTGATTGTTTGGAAACAAAGGGATGCGAGTCCGGACCCACAACCCCGTCAAGTGGCTATTGAACATACGTAACATTGATAAGAAGCCACAAATTCTTTTGGCATTAGTTCTTTCTTTCAGTATTGTTTCAGCCATATTGTTAGAACACACTCATGGTGAGGTCCCTACTTTATGCATGCGAGTAAAAGCACGGGGACATGAATGTAGATCACACTATTGTTTGCTGTGAGGATTGCTGTGGAACCTGAGGTGAGTATACGGTAGCACCCCTGGGCACTCTTCAGTGTAGTCTGCCTGTCCACAAGTGGCCTCAGTTCACTTTCCCCCCGTTTCTGTTTGGTTTATGTGGACTGGTAGCTTTTAGAGGCTTTACGTTCCTTCTACGTTTTAGATGTTGTATTGAGGCCAATTGATTTTTGCCAACATTGTAATAAATAATTATTGTTGTTCCCCTCATTGGCTTCAGTAACTTTCTTTTGGCTGTTAATATTCTTTCCTCCCCAGCAGCTCCAGTCCCTGCCTTGGCAAAGTGATTCCAGCTCCTACCTTGTGACTGGTTATTTAAGTGACTGGTTAAGAAAGTGTATCTCAAAATGAGAAACTTTCTCAAAATGGTTATGGCCCCTTAGAAATGCCAATACCATCCACTAGATGGAGTCAGAGACCGTGTCAAATGTGACCTGGCTGTGGACCGAGGCTCAGTTTGTGGTTTACTGATGGATTACATTAATATAAAACACAAACTTAGGAATAAACATGTCTGATTTGATGGAGAAAGTGGTCCATACAAATAATCATTACAACAATTCATACAACTATTCGACAACTATTAATCATTAAAAAAATAACCCTCACCCCCACAAGGAATCACTTTTACATTCTAGTTTTGAAAGTAACACTTTTGGGCACCCACACAGGGACGCTTAAAACCTTCTAGAATTGTTTGACAGTAACACTGGCTAAACATTTGCTTATTTTATTTGGCTTGTTTGAAAATACATCAGTGTCTATGTTCGTATGTAGGCAATGTTATGTTTTTCTTTGAGGAAATCATCATTGTAATTATTTTAGGGTTATTTTAGTTTTATTCGTTTTCGTAAGGAAGTGTAGGCTAATGATTAACATCTGGAGTGTTTTTGTGTTAGAAAACTGTAGTATAATAAGAATTTACATATGCAAGACCCCCCCCCCCCTCCACCCATTGCATATGTCTTTATCAGTACACCCCTGGCAGTCTTATCAATAGCTTTAATCCACTGCATTTTCTTTCACCCTGCTTGCCGGCCTGACTATCGATCACACTAGTATGGTGACGCGTTGGATCCAATCGGTGCGTAATTACGCACGTTCCTTCGGTGGCAATGCATGCATGCGTATCCATCACCTCCATCACGTCATGTCGTTTAGGTTGAGTAGGACCTTTTAATGTATTCAGAATCGCAGTTATTACCACTTTCTTGTTGGCCAAACCATGTTGAACGTTTTCTTTTTTTTTTAATTAACATGATAGTCCAGATTGTACTGTGAAAGAATAATTTGGTCCCCCCCAAAAAAATCGACTGAAATGTGTAAAAGTTCTTGTATAGTCACCATGTCTGTGTATAATGTGGTGTTGCCACGAGGGATCCATCAGCACCACTTCACACGTTGTCTTTAAGAGGGGTAATATTTAAGAGGCCCTGCAAGTATTCTGCTTCTGTTTTGTGCCTTTGGCATCCACTCATCTCAATCCAGATAGTGAACGTGCTTTTGGGGGTTGATATAATTCAGTCAATTATTTAAATACCTAAATGAAACAAAGAGACAAGAGAGTGTGCAGTAAAACGTGTTTATTTCCATCTGTCAATCCATTTACGAATAGATCTTTGACTTTTACACTTTCTTTTCCACTCATGCAAACCAGAGACTTTTAAATACTTTTGGAAGCTTGGCAAGATTCCTAAATATAGGCCTTTATATGTTGCGCATTGTGAGAATTTATCGCTTACTGTTGTGTGTGTGTGTGTGTGTGTGTGTGTGTGTGTGTGTGTGTGTGTGTGTGTAGAGTCGTGTATTAATTTCCAACGGATGCCAAGCAGATGGCAGCTCACAGCCCAGAGTTTGAGGGCTGTTCCATCGTCCCACTCTGGAACATTCTGCCTTTTTACAATGACGAAGAGTAGAGTAGAGTGGAGTGGACGAGAGAGGAGAGAGAGTTGGAGAGGAAAGGAGAGAAGATGAGAGAGGAGAGAGAGTTCAATTCAATTTAATTCAATTCAATTTTATTTGTATAGCCCTTAATCACAAGACAGTCTCAAAGGGCTTTACAGGCCAGATTATTATGGGCCAAACGTGATTTATGACACCCCCCTAGCCCCGCCCCCCTAAGGACAAGAAACGACTCCCTTAATTAACAAGGAAGAAATCTCGAGGAGGAACCTCAGAGTGGGGGATCCCTCCTTCCAGGGATGGTTCAGAGTGCAATGGGTGTCATACGGGCATTTAAAAACAGGGGTAACAAAGCATGACAAAATGCAAATGACAAAGTACAAATAGTAAATGAAATAGTAATAATGTGATGGAGTGCTGGCTGGAGAGCAAGCTGGTAGCCGTCAGGTGAGGTGGCCAGGTATCCAGTCACGATCACAGCAGCACCCTAGATAATGGAGACAACATGATGGTTAGATGGAGCACAGTAAGCAGGGAACATACAAGTATCCTCAGACCTAGTACCCATCGGCAGCTAGGGTAGGCTAGTGCTAACGGTATTGATTTAGCTGTAAATTAGAGCTGAGGGGCACTCCTAGCAGCCAAAGGCGAGGGTAAATAGGTGGGTTTTTAGTCTCGCCTTAAATATATCAGCAGAGTCAGCCTCCCTGATTACAGGTGGCAGACTGTTCCACAGATAGGGTGCTCGATAAGAGAACGCCCTGTTTCCTGCTGATTTTTTATTTACTTTTGGAATTGATAAAAGGCCAGCTCCTGAGGACCGGAGCGGCCGAGAAGGACAATAGGGAACAATAAGGTCCTTCAGGTACGATGGTGCGGACCCATGCAGGATCTTGTAGGTAAGAAGTAGCACCTTAAAATCTGATCTGGCATTTATTGGGAGCCAGTGGAGGGAAGTGAGAATAGGAGTAATGTGGTCAAACTTCCTAGTTCTCGTTAAAAGTCTAGCAGCAGCGTTCTGTACGAGCTGGAGGCTTTTTGTAGTAGAGCTCGGTAGGCCAGAGAACAGTGCATTACAGTAATCCAGTCTGGATGATATAAATGCATGGATGAGTGTCTCTGCGTCCGCAGCGGATAGCATTGGTCTGATCTTGGCGATGTTTCTAAGATGAAAGAAAGCAGTTCTGGTGATACTTTTGACATGCTGATCGAAAGAAAAGAGTTGGAGAGGAAAGGAGAGAAGATGAGAGAGTTGGAGAGGAAAGGAGAGAAGATGAGAGGAGGGGAGTTGGGGTGGGGGGGGGGGGGGAGAGGAGGGGAGAGGAAAGTTGGAGTGGAGGGGAATTAAAAGGAAAAGGCACTCCGTGGCTTTACATGCTGAATAAGAACAGAGCAGTGATCAAAGACAATGATCAGAAAAACCAACAGGGTTTCTAAAACAATTTTAAAAACATTAAAATGGTGTTTAAAACAATAAAACCCATCAAGTCGGGCCATGGGAGCGTATTACTGTATGATGGCGTGTGTCACCCATCTTTTGTAGATGTTCTTGGCAAACTGGCAGATTGAGTCCAGGTCCAGTTGCCTGGCGACCACCTTGGCGCTGCACACCTCCTTTAAGATGTCCTGGGCAGTCTGCTCCACCTTGGCCATGTCTCTGCAGGCGAGGACCACCCTCACACCTGGAATCACACATCTTTAGTGTGTGTGTGTGTGTATGTGTGTTTGGCGTGGCATTTCAGTGGGGCCCCTGTGCCACCCCTGGCCACCCTATGGACACACCTCTGCACTCGTTGGATTTAAGGTGAATCAATTAAAATGAATACTAAGACACTAATGACACCCTACTACACCCTAGTCCAGTTGTTTTGTTGTTACATCAAGTGTGCTATTGTGTTACTGGCGACAGTAGCTCAGGAGGGAAGATCGGTGGTCTGACAGCCAGAACGATGCTGGTTCGATCCCCTCGCTAAGTATTGAAATGCCCCTGAGCAATACACTTAATCCTCACTGCTCCCGTGATGAGCTTGCAGGGTTGACACCGCCATGTGTATGAATGGGTAAGTGCAAGGCTGTGCAATGTAAAGCACTTTGGATCAAAGAGCTACATAAATGCAGTCCATTTACCATTCATTGTTGCTACTTCAAGTCTATGTCTGTCTAGTCCTTTCACAGCTGTTGCCAATTGGTTAGTCAGTTTGATTTTCCCTGCAGCTTGGATTAAAAAAACAGTTAACACCACCATGGTTATATAACACCTGGCCTAGTGGTGTGTGATAATTGACAGAATGGGAACAGTTGGGAATACTTGCCTCTCCTGGCCAGGTCTTTGGCGGTCTCCCTCCTTCGACTTGGTTCAAGAAAAACGTCTGGGTGACGTTCATGGCATCCGTCAGGCGGCGGTGCCGGCGGGTGCCGCGCATCAAGAGGTTGTAAGCTATCATGGTAGCTAGCTTGGCACTTATCACATCAACAATCCCAAACATGTAACAACTAAATATGCTAATGCCCCCCCCCCCCCCCCCCATCTGCTGCTGCCTCTGAGGCCAGATACCCTCTGATGATGCCAACCTCAAACCGAGCCAGGTTGGTTTGTGAACAAGGTGTAAGACTCAAGTGTTTGGCAAACATTTAATTCGAGAAAAAAATACCTTTCCCAAGGTCCAAGGGAAAAACAAAGATGGCCCTGCTGCAAGCAGAAATACACACAATGACTGGATAATATGAATGACATTTGGAGGAAAATATATCGCTCCTCTCCTCAGACATGAACACCATGGCTACAATCGCACATCCTCAGTTATAAACTCTTGTTATACTCTTCTCATCTCTTTCATGAATTTAATCCGGCAATGAGTGAGAAATAAAATATAATGTCATGTAATATACTTTATATGTAGGCCCTATGTATATACTGTATATATATATATATATATATATATATAGATGTGGACATTTCTCAATTGCGTAAACATATTAGACCTAGATCTCTGAATATAACTTTTAGGAAAAGAAAAGAAGAAAAGAGAAGAAAGAAAACATTTCATGACGTATTTACATGTATAGAGTGACTTTTGGCATCCGTGGTTCAAGCGAGAGCGAGGCGATATCGGTCCATGGATATGGGCGAGTAAGGGGGGGGGGGCTTGAAGACGGTGTTTACCACAGCCTCATAAAAAAGGGGGGGTTTGGCATGGGTTTTGATAATTTTTTTTAAATAGATTTTCTTGTAAAAAACAAACGAACAAAAACAAAAGAAGGATCGGCAATAAACCGGCTAGTACCACCCAATAGTAATTATTGTTCATATACAGTATTCAAAGGACTCAAAACTCCCAAGCACAATACAAAGAAAGACGAGCCGGTTAGTGTGTACACGCGTGTAGTCTCTCGCTCTCCTTGCGATGCGCCGCTCTGAATAGCTTGTGGTACGGATTCTTCCTTCTAATAGTCCTGGGATTTATCAAAACAAAATAAATCAACCAACCGAGAAACAAAAAAGATATAGATATTGCATCCCTACCCCTCATTTGGGAGGTCATTGTCCCGGTGGATGACCTTGTGTCATCGAAATTTACTATATCTCTATGTCTCTCTCTCTGCCTCTATCTGGGTTTGTATACAGGGTCTAGATGAACCACTCCTTCTTGGACTCGTCGATGGTCTCCGGGTTGTCGGTGCCCATGATGGCCGTGTCCACCGAGTCCCCGCCCACCCCCGCCTCGCCTCCGCCTGCGCCGCTGCCGCCACCCTTGTTGGCCTCGTGGGTGTGGTAGGTGCCCTTTGGGGATGATGAGGAGAGGTTGGACTAAAGAGGGAGAAACCTGGCAGAAGAAGAAGAGGAAGAAGAAGAGAGGAGGTGGAGGAGTAGATAGGAGGAGAGGAGGTCAAAATGTGAGTGTGTGTACATGTGCTTGTGTGTGCTTGTGTGTGTGTGTGTGTGTGTGCGGGGTGGGAGAGGGACGTTTTGAGAGATGCAACAATAAGGGGGAGGAGAGCCACCGAAACGCAAGACGGAAGACGAAAAGACGAGACAAAGATGCTAACATTAGCGGTCTATCTATAGCACTACGCTGGGGAGCGATGGGTGATGGCGCTCGGGAGGTGCACGGCTCCATCAACCTGATTGGTCCAGCGACAGCCCGGCGCTGCGTTCTGATAGGTCCAGTTTAGAGCCGAAGCACTTTAAAAAAAATCTGATACATCTGCAATGTCCATATTCAGAGTAACTATCGACGTGTCCCGGAACACTAGAGACTATAGGGTGGCTTTCCCACAATGCAATGTGGTTTCTACGTGAAACATCATGTACCAAACACAACAAAAAATGTATCCCTTCATTAAACCTTTATTTAGTATTTGTAAGGCTCATGAACAAACACTCCTCAGCAGAACCGACTTATAATGCAGCCCACCATTATCAACAAGATAATATTACACACGTCTATATATACTGTACATCCCATAATGTCCCCGCCCACCTGTGTTGTCAAGGTGCCAGGGGTCCGTGGCGGCCGACATGGGTGGGATGGTGAGGGGCGAGGCGCCGCAGTTGGACTCTACTAGCTTGCCCTGATAGGACGCCGGCTGCCGTGTGACGTGTGCGTGGCCCTCCGATTGGCTGGCGGAGGCTGCTGTACCTCCCGGGGGCGGGGCTAAGGAAGAGGCGGGCGTTCTCAGGGCGTACTTGAGTGGTGCGATGCCGTTGAACTGCACCCGGGACAAGCAGCCCACGAAGCCCGGGCTGTTGTAGCGTTCCAGGAGCGCGGGGTCCACGTGACTGCTCTCTGTAACAAAACAACAACAACAAAAACTGTTTATATGAAGTACAACCACTGAATCATTCAGTTGTCCATTAAGTAATTTAAAAGTAGACTGGCGTCAAAATAAAAAGAGTGAAAGAGTGGCAGAAAGAGGAGCACAACACTGGTGTCTCCAGCTGTCAATAAAGACATTTAATAAAGATAGACAGAAAGGTAAGAAGCATGTAATATCAAGACAAGTGTGTGAAGGAGAGAGGAGGAGAGAGAGAGAGAGAGGGAGGCAGGGAGAGAGGGAAAGGGAGAGAGATGACATCAGAATCTATGGGTATGTGAGGGTTCAGAGAAACGTCCGAGCTAAGCAGGTTTAAAGAACCAATCAGGGGCCAAGATCAGCACATTTACCAGAAACCCAAGATATGGGCGTGCACCTGCGGACACACACACACACACACACACACACACACACACACACACACACACACACACACACACACACACACACACACAA
>PIJE02004999.1:17500-20000 GCA_002895965.2 Coryphaenoides rupestris | reverse complement strand
GAAACCCGTGCAGCCATTGGCGGCGGGAGAATTCTTCTTGCGTCTCATTCTCTTTCAATCAATGACAGTCAGGCGCTAGAGCCAGCAGCACACCCTCGAACCCTCGAATCCTCGCCGCAGACGACCCCCACCCCTCCCCCCGTTTATCTCTCACTTTTAGAACTGGCCCAAGCATGGCCCCCCCCCCCCTCCCGGCCGCGGTCTTCACTTTATGTTCGTTATTTGGAGACGAAATCGATGTTGGTATTTTAACAGGGATCACCCAAACTCAATTAAAAGTACACGTGGTGGTGGTGGCGGTGGTGGTCCTGTGGGGTCCGGGCGCTCGGGCTGTTCCCAGCTGAACTTGAAGTGTGGGGTATTGCCAGGTTCAGAGCAGATACGTTCCCCCCCCCCCCCCCCCCCCCCCCCCCCAAAAAAAAACTCCCTAGCTGCTTCCTAGTGACACAGGCAAGTGTCTGTTCAAAGGAAGACTGAATGGGGGGGATAATAGAAGTCTACATCAAGTCTACACCACTTCTGCTTTTAACACCTCCCAGCATCGCCTTTACCATGGTTACCCCATAATCGTCTTAAAGGGGCCGACGCATTACCGCTGCCTCACAGTTTGAAACCCGATAAGATAAGATAAGATAAAACTTTATTGATCCCGAAGGAAATTATTGTGCCAGAAGTGGCGTCGCAATAGAGCCGATAATAAACAAGATAATAATAAAAAATACAGTAATAAAAGTAACATTTGTAAATACATTTACAAATGTACAGTAAGTCTAAAGCCTAAGAGAAATATACAAATATAAGAAATATAGGTGAGTGCTAAACAACCCGTGCATACATAGAACGAGTCGCATCCCCCCCCCCCCCCCGTGTCCGAGCACACAGTCCCGGACGCGGAGGTGCCGCAGGTTTTGGGGTGGTGCAGCTGGCTGGATGGATGGGCAGCGTAAGAGCACGACTTGCGGGTGGCGGGGGGCGGGCGGGGGGTGAGGAGAGGGGGGGGGGGGGGAGGGGAGGGGGGGAGGGGGCGCCACAGCTGGACTCGGCGTGCGTTGGTTTGCGTTTCGTTTGTTTCCCTGCACGCCTCCTCCTCCTCAGCGTTTCTGCTGCTCTAGGGCCGTGACACCGGCTCTGCTGCTGCTGCTGCTGCTGCTGCTGCTGCTGCCTGCTGCTGCTGCTGCTGACTGCAGCGCTGTGCGTAGCATGCAGCTGCACGGATGGACGCACGGACGGACGCACGCTGCTGCTGCTGCTGCTGCTGCTGGCTTCACACATTAGAGAATAGATAAATACATCAATAATAATAGCCGTGATCATGGCAATGAATAATACAGTCCAATGTGATGGCATTGGAGTGCTGCAGGTGAGCGTGTGAATAGCAGTACGGCGTCTGGTCTCTTCTAGATTCCAACGTTGCTCTCCTGAACGTCCAGAAGCTGTTCTGTCTCTCGCTTCTCGCTTCTCGCTTCTGCGCGTTCATATTTCAACACGACCATCACTTAATCAATACACAAATCAATAAACAAACAGACATATAGCGACAGAAAAATTAAATGTTTATTTGAAGTGATTCCTCTTAGAGTCCTCTTAACGTGAACCCCCCCCCCCCTGTTCACTTCAGCTTGAATTCGATCGTTATGAGGTCAAAAAAAAAATGTAAATGCCTCCCTTTGAGTGTTATCGTTAGTTCTCCTCCGGTGGGCTCTGGGCCTGAGGACCGGGGGGCTCGGACAGGGGGTTGAGCGTCAGGCTGGGCTGGGCGGAGTTTTTTTTATACTGGAGCACTGCTGGGAGGATGGGGGGGAGAGGGAGGGAGAGGGGGAGGCCGGCTTTAAGTTCTGGAAGAACGACTGTTTGACAGTTAATTATATGGCTTATTGCTTTAGGGGGAAGTCACACACGAGACTCAAAACAATGTCTCAAAGACAAACACATAAAGTCATTATTTTGATTTAATTATTTCTACTCATTATTATTTGATGTGATGTTATTATTATTTCAAGTTGCTATCTGATCAAAACGAGTCCATAGGCAAAGAAAATAAAGTGCATTTGTGATTGAAAGCAAAATGCCAAACATTGTTCCACTCGTTAATTTTACCGTCTGACTAACGACTAAATTGGAATTTAGCTTGGGAATGATTCCTTCACGTAGCAGCTCCTCAAAACCGTGTCAAATGGGGACGGCGTGCAAAATTAATCTGAGGGTCCGCGTTAGGACCCCCCCATGAACCCAGCAGGACGATGACGGACAGACGGATGGACGGACGGACGGATGAATGGACGTATGATGAATGGATGGATGGACACATGGGCCGATGGATGGACAGATGGACGCATGGATGGACGGGTGAACGGGCGGACAGATGGGTGGATGGATGGGAGAATGGATGGACGGACGGAGGGAACAGGTGGACGGATGGAATGGATGGATGAACAGATGGATGGACGGACGGACGGATGAACAGACGGACGGATGTTTGATGGATGGACAGATGGATGCT
>PIJE02004999.1:0-10000 GCA_002895965.2 Coryphaenoides rupestris | reverse complement strand
GGAGATTGTGAGTGTGTGTGTGAGAGAGGGAGAGAGCGAGGGTGAGAGAGGGAGAGAGAGGGTGTGAGAGAGAGAGTGTGAGAGAGGGAGAGAGAGAGCGACAGCGGAGAAAGAGGGAGAAAAAGAAGGAGATGATGACGTTGATGGCGAAGGTGACAGAGGAACCAGTGGGGCACTCGCAGGGTAATGGAGCTGGAGCTGAGTGCATGCGTCTGTCTGTGTGACCTCAGACACACACCGCGACCTCCACTGTCGTCCAATCACGGCGCTCAGCTTCACCTCGCTCTGACCTGTCATGATTCATCTCCGTCAATCGGCCCTGTCTGTCACTTCACCACTCCTATCTTCCCTCTCCCTCTCTCTCTCTCTCTCTCTCTCTCTCTCTTTCTTCATCTCTCGCTCTCTCTCCATCTCTTTTTGCTGCCTTTTCTCTGCACACCAATAGCTGGAGTTTCCACTTTATTTGCCCAAGTGATTTTCTGTCAATGGTTCCTCTGTTTCTCTTTCGCTCTCTCCGATTCATTCTCTCTTTTTTGCTGTTCCTCTCTCTCTCTCTCTCTCTCTCTCTCGCTCTCTCTCTCTCTCTCTCTCTCTCTCTCGCTGCCTCCCTATATGCATCTTTCTCTCTCTCTCGCTGTCTCTCCATAAAAAACAAGACTTGTTGAAGCAGTCTAACAGCCAGATATGCCAGCACTAAGAAAAGTAAACACACACACACACACACACAGCTTCCCATATTTCGCTTAAAGCCACGTTTACACAGGGCCTGTTGCTGGCATCACGCTGAGAGACATGGAGATAGTGAAGTCGGATGTGGCAACGTTTCCAACACTTGGCGAGAGGTTTGATGAGAACTGAATCACACGCTTTGGCTCATTCATTCTGAATTCATTGACGTTAAGTTGGCCTACATTTAAGTTAAAAAACAGAACCAAACTTTCATCATCATCACAAAACATCTACCGCCAATGATGCCCAAATTGCAACTATTGGGACCTTTTTGACGAGAAATATCATATGTTATATATTGCACATATACTGCGCATGAAGAGGACTCTGTCAAAGGCGTTTTGGGAGGGGGCGGGGCATCTGAGAAGGCTCCATGTGATTGGTTGGTTGCAGGAGGCAGTGGGAGGGTGTCTCTGCGCCTTATAGAGAGCATCAATTGACCACCCACCGGTGACACGGTGACTCATGCTTGACTCACCGCAGAATTCTGTTGGGGGGTTTTTTCTCCCAGGGTGCACTGCGGCAACACGCCGAGCCTCCGGTCCTCACTCTGATCTGAACTCACTGGAGACGTGCATATTTGTGTTTGTGTGTATTAGTATACATTTGCGGGACTTATGCACCCCGTGGTAGAACCAAGATGGCCATGTGTGCCTTCTTTCTTTCACGCACACATGTAGACACAGACACACACACACACACACACACACACACACAGACAGACAGAGACACACACACTTTAAGCATCAAGGAAGACATCTTGAGAAGGTTTGGGAATGATTAGGAGTGCAATGGGTGCCATAATGGACAAATAATAATTAAAATGGTCCCACCAGCTGTGTCACAAGCCTTGTAAGGAAGCTGAAGACACACACACACACACACACACACACACACACACACACACACACACACACATAAGGTGCAGGTGATGGGGGGGGGGGGGGGGTATACGGTACGATAGAAACCCATTTCCACGTCCCCTATCGCTAACAAGCGAACCGATTAGCGTGACTAATGGGTACCGTCACGCTACCGTCTTAGCTCAACGCGCTAGCCGGCGGCCATTTTGACATTCGAGCGTAATCGTATTACGAGAGACACGGGCGCCATATCGAGGCGAGTTGGAGGTCAACGCCATTCAGTGGTTCTTCCGAGAATCTTCTGGCGTTTCGATGTTTTCTCGGGTGTTTCGGGAGTCGTTTATATGAGAAATAAAACGTCTAAAGCGAGAAAAATGACATCCACACCGCTCCGTTTCCCCGGGCGCCTCAAACCCGCGGGATTTTGCGCCGGACGGTGGGGCCCCTGTGGGGAGAGGACGACACAAAGAGGAAAAACACAAAAAGAGCCAAAAAAACAGGAGGAGGAGGAGGAGGAGGAGGAGGAGGAGAGACGAGGAAAATGGAGACGCGCAACAGCAGCCTCCATGGAGATACCGGGAGGTGCCAAGTCTCCCACGGCTGGTTTTATAAAATGCTCTTTCTCTCTCTCTCTCTCTTCTTCTCCTTCTCTCTCTGTGTCATTCTCTCTCTCTCTCTCTCCCCTAATCCAATCTCACTCTCCTTCCTGTCTCGCCCCGTTCGGTCGTTTGCTCGCTCTTTCTGGGATTCTCACAGAGCGAGGGCGAGGCACGGATCACCTTGCCCCGCCCCCGTAGAAATGACCCGCCATTATGCCCTCCATCATGACCTCATCTTTTTACACAATCTCTCTTTCTTCTGACCACCCCCACCCCCCCCCCCCTCCCGCCCCGCACACACACACACACACGCATGCACACACACACACACACACTTTTCCATCAAAAGACAGGGGAGGCTGAGAGGTTTCTAAGAGACCCTTGTCGCTGGCCCAGGGCCAGGTCACCTGCTTTCTGGAGACTTCCACGTCGACGACAACGGTAACAATGGCAACGGGGGTCTTAGCGACAGCGTTAGCAACAACTAACATCATCTCGAGAAACAGAGATCTGCGATTAAGAATGCAGCATCTGTCTGCAAGGGACAAGACTTTGGCATCGGTCTACAAGCGTTTCCATTTGATCCCGTCGGCTATCGTCTGCCAATGATTGCGCTTTTTATTCACTTGTATTTTTTTATTATATCTGCATTCATACGCAGATATAATCTCTATCTGTTTCATAGAGATTAGCGGAAATGTCATCCAAACCTAACCCCTATACCAGCTCCGAAATTACATGCATCTGTATTCACTGCAAGTGTCTGCCAAATTGCAATCTATTTTCGTACGTGATTCGAATATCTGACAGTCAACCTCAGTGGGGCAATACAGTTATGTTCTATTGTACTCTATTGTGTATTCTTGTGAAATGGACCTGAGAGATTATACCGCCGGCAATTCGATAACTGAGAGGAGAGATCATTGGAAGATAATGAAGATGATGAATGGGAATCATTTACTTGTTTTCATGACATTGACAGAGAAAGCCCCAAGAGAGGGCGAGACAGACAGAGAGAGAGGGAGAGGTAGAGAGAGAGAGACGGAGAGAGAGACTTGAAAGAAGATAAACAACATTCACACACACACACACACACACACGCACGCCTAGAAAGAGACCCAGACATAGATACACACACATGCATATCGAACACACACATGCATGCCTAGACAGACACACACACACACACACACACACACACACACACACACACACACACACACACACACACACACACACTGCGTGACCTTCAGCGAGGGTACACTGATATGGGAATGTGGGGCAGATAAACAGGCGGGGGCGGTCAGGCTGAATGTGTTCTGCTAGGACCCCCCGCCCGCCCCGCCGCTGCTCCCACCTCCTCAACAGATATAGTCACGTAAAAAAACTCAATAAATACTACCTTCTGTTCTGTATATCTGCAGGAGGTACAAAATAATAAATGTAATTTATATAGCGCTTTTCTAGGTACCAAAATATGTGTACATTTGTGTTATGTGTTAAGATCTATTATTCATAATTTCTCACTGCGAACATCACACGGGATAAATAAATCAGCGATGGCGGATATGAATTTGTCGACTTTTCGCGAATCGATTCTTCTTCATTCAATAACAAAACGTATCCATTACGTCACAGCGTTGTATTAACTGATGACGTACGCAACAACACAAATGCATTATTTTTCCCTCAAAGAACGCAGAGGGAAACCCAGCTCTGATCGGCTCATCGAAGGACGCGTCACACCTTCCTCGTCCAATCGCACGCGAGCATCCGTGCTTCCTATACACTGTTAGTGTCCTACTTAAAGCCACGAGTCTCACACAAGCTATGCACCGCAAATACCAGGGCGGGACGTATTATAGGACCAAGATGGTCCGCTACGTGGTGGCGGGCATCCCACAATGCATTACATAGCATTCAGACTTTGGAGGTCTTTGTCTGGTCCGCTATTGGCTAGTTTAAAACATTTACGACCGGATTCAACGTGATTTTTGGACTGTCTAAGGAACACAAATGAGTAGGCCTCATGATAATCGAGGACAACATAATTACCGTCTAAATGCGTACGCGATGAGAAATGCAGTTATAAAAAACACATTTGGCGATATTACAGCAATTTATTTAATCGCGTTTATGGCTTTTCCCGGTTGCCAGGCACCCTAATCACCCAATCAGACTGAGTGAATGATAAGGCGGAAACAATTATTCTGCGTAATTGTGCACATAACAGCATGCCTCACCGATGAATCAATCAGGAGGCTTCATGATTAATACGTGATCAAGGAGGAGGAGCTTAGGGGCGGCGATATGAACGAGGTCATGTGACCAGGGAGGAGGGGTTTGATGTGATCGCTCTAGAAGTCTCATTGCTGCTGGCCTGGCGCCCCAAAGTTTGGACCGTAACTTGGGACAACTTGGTACAGGAAGATAAGCAAATAGGAAGATAAGAAAATAGGAAGATAAGAAAACCAAACTGTAATCGCTCAGGGGAATGCATGCAAGTATTTTCATGTTTTGTTTGTTTTGTGTTGCTACTTATTGCCAATACTATTGTCATTGCTCAGAATTTAATGGGTGTATAGAGTGAGTATATATATACAGTATATACATATATATTTAGGCCTACAGTATATATAAGAGAGAGAGACAGAGAGAGAGTTTTAACTATTAACCTATATTCACTTTTCCCAAAAGTTTGTTCTATTAACTTGTCCTCTCCAACCAGGACAGTGGCTATGGCCCACTGACAGTTAAAGTCACATTGAGGATGCTGCTGCTGTAGATGTGAATGAGTTTGTTTGTAGCGTCCGGGGGTTGTGTGTGTGTGTGTGTGTGTGTGTGTGTGTGTGTGTGTGTGTGTGTGTGTGTGTGTGTGTGTGTGTGTGTGTGTTGTGGTGTGTGTGTGTGTGTGTGTGTGTGTGTGTGTGTGTGTGTGTATGGTGTGTGTGTGGTGTTGTGTGTGTGTGTGTGTGTGTGTGTGTGTGGTTTGTGTGTGTGTGTGTGTGTGTGTGTGTGTGTGTGTGTGTGTGTGTGTGTGTGTGTGTGTGTGTGTGTGTGTGTCACGAGGAACAGAGCGTGCATTGTGTTGCTCCTGGCTGGAATATCTCTCCCTGGCCCCCCGCCACCAGGCTGAGGGCTGGAAGTGTCCCCTCCGCCCAAAATACGACCACACCTCCACCCCCTTCTTACTCCTCCTCCTTCCTGCTGCACCTCCCCTTCTCCTCAAACTACCCCGTCTCCCTGCTCCTCTCCTAACCACTACTCCTCCCTTTCCTCAACTCACCTCTCTTCTCCTTAAGCCACACCTCTCTTCTCCTTAAGCCACACCTCCCTTCTCCTTAAGCTACGTCTCCATTTTCCTTAAGCCACACCTCCCTTCTCCTTAAGCCACATCGCCATTTTCTTGCACCTCCCATCTTCTTAAGCCACACCCATCTTTTCCTTAAGCCACACCTCTCTTCCCTTTAAACCACACCTCCCTTCTCCTTAAGCCACACCTCCCTTCTCCTGAAACCACACCTCAATTTCCTTAAACCACACCCCTTTCCTTAAACCACACCTCCCTTCTCATTAAATCACATCCCATCTTCCTTAAACCACACCCCTTTTCATGAAACCACACATCCCTTTCCTTAAACCCCACCCCTTTTAATTAAACCACACCTCCCCTTCTTCCTTAAGCCACACCTCCCTTCTCCTCAAACTACCCCTCTCCCTGCTCCTGTTAACCACCACACTGTCATCCTACACCTCATGGACATCCATTGAAATGTTATATCATCGGATTCCGTAGTTGTCCCAGTGGTAGTAGTAGTACGGGCAACAGCAGTACTTGCAAAAGTGTAATACTCATGCAATTGTACAAATGTGCTGGTACAATAGTACGGTAGTGTATATATATATATATACATACTATAGTATGGATATATATATATATCCATACTATAGTATGCCGTCTGAATCCTAACAGCGGACATGTATTTTAATGCTGTGTGGCAGGCGGCCTTAAATGCACAGCAACGCCAGAGGCTCTTACCTCGCTGAAGGCTTAGAGGCTGCTGTATGTACACACACTACGCCTACGCCCACGCACACACACACACACACACACACACAGTACACACAGTACGCCCACATACACACACACACACACACAGTACACACACTCGCACACAGTGCAGCACAGTAAACACAGAGTACAAAAGCTTCAACACCCAGTGACCCAGAAGCACCTTCAGTCCATCTGTTTCCCACAGTCACACCTACGCAGAGCACAGTGCTTTTAGACAGCGGCCTGGGTGTGTGTGTGCGCGTGTGTGTGTGTGTGTGTGTGTGTGTGTGTGTGTGTGTGCTACGCGGCTGATTTCCTGCGCCGTAAACACGCGTGTCCACGGCGTCCGCTGTCCGAGGTGCTAACGCTAATCAGTGCGACAGTGCGTCGTCCTCCTGCCAAAACTCATATCCTTCGCGCTCGTGAAAAAACCCCAAACAAAAAACGGGTTCATCGGGCAGCGTGTTAAATCACCCACCAACATCTCATTTATTAAAAACACCAGACAAGGCTTATCTCCCCGGCAATTTCATTTCCGAGCTATTTACACAGAAGCACATTATTAAAAACTTCATTTTCCTCATTTGTTTTCGATTCGAATGAGGTTTTATGTCCACGGCTAACTTTCGAATTGCCTTCGTAGGTGTTTCGAAGCCCGCCTTCGGTGGTCTAAGTGTCTTTGTTTTAATTACACGAGTCATAAACGCAGCAGTAATAACAAAAGTCGCCCACATATCTCCTGCTACAACAACAATAGCGCTCGACTTAGCGGGAAGTAGCCTAGCGCTGGCTTAGAGTTTAATTAGCTGCGTTATATGACGCCGGCGATATAGCCGCCCACTGGTTCTTCAGCCTCATTAGATAGAGCACGTTGTCTACGAAAGGACACCGAGACACCTCAAGACGTGCACACACACGTGCACACACACACACACACACACACACACACACACACACACACACCCTCCCGTCGGCCACTTTGTCCTAATTGGCCCCTAAAATCCTTTTGGATCACAACACTGCACAGCATGGGGCGGACTGCACACACATGGCACCCTCTCATTGGTCGGCTTCACGAATTGTTCCCTCTGTTGTCTGACGCTCCTCGTTTCCACTACCTGTACTATCTTGTTGATCGTTGCCCATATTGTACACAGCACGAATCCTGTCTCTCTCTCTCTCCTCCTCTATATGCTACTGTCGATCTCTCTCTCTCCCTCTCGCTCTCTCTCTCTCTCTCTCGCTCTCCATCATTCACACACACACACACACACACACACACACACGCACACACCCTCCCGTCGGCCACTTTGTCCTAATTGGCCCCTAAAATCCTTTTGGATCACAACACTGCACAGCATGGGGCGGACTGCACACACATGGCACCCTCTCATTGGTCGGCTTCACGAATTGTTGATCCTGTTTTTAAAAAAAACAAAAAAACCTGAATCAATGATCATGTGACGACAGCATAATCATTAACACGCAGAAGTACTTGGAAACCCCCCAACCCCCGCGGTTTGAAACCTGCCACTGCCACTATTCCGGCCAAGTCTCAAGTCTCCGCATGTCTTCTGGCCTCGCGGTCCCGTTTCAAAATGCAGATCAAAAACACTGGAAGCCCCGAACTCTGAATCCCAAATACTTAGGAAAAAACGTGTACGCGTACGTTTGGGGTTATCCTTCCCAGAAGCACAAAGCCAAACAAATGAGGCGACGCCATGTCAGTAGCCAAGTTCTTTCACAATGCATCTGACATCCTCCGTCGCATGAACTTTACTTAAGCGCTATTCGAAACGTTTTCATTAAAAGCTGCGTGCTTGAACACATTCGTCATGATTAGTCGAACCTGCTGCGAGCAAATTCCAAAATGAAAACGTTACAATTACGTTGGAAATTACGAATAAAACCCCCATTGTGACCTAAAAGTGTGTACTTTAAAAGGTCCAAATGTGACATCACAATGTGGGACTGGCCACTCGTATCCACCATTTGAGGATAGAGTTGATCAGTCCAGCACACATCGGAGTGGACACTTGTGATGTCACAAATGGATGAATCTTAAACTGGCTCACACTAGCATCTTAAACTGGCTCACACTAGCATCTTAAACTGGCTCACACTAGCATCTTAAACTGGCTCACACTAGCATCTTAAACTGGCTCACACTAGCATCTTAAACTGGCTCACACTAGCATCGTAAACTGGCCCACTAGCCTGGCAGTGTTGATCCATCAAAAGAGCAACTGGGCACTCGGTCAATCACGCAATGGGGTCAGCCCATTCAATATAGACATCAGGGAGACAGCCTCGTCCACACACACACACACAACAACACACACACACACACACACACACACACACACACACACACACACACACACACACACACACACACACTCCAACCACTCAAACGGGGACTCCTTCCACTGACATGCGGCCAATTCAATGATGACATCCCAACGTTTACGTAACCGGAACGGTTCCAAGAACTAAAACTGCACAGAGAGAAAAAATTGTTCCCAAATTCCCAAGTTTTTTTCCCCTCCTGTTTTGTTTCTCTTTACGCCATGTCAACATGTTGATCCTCCCCAAAGACAGGCAAATCTGTCCAAAATAAACACGCACACACACACACAAACAACAACAACAACAACAACAACAACGAGAACAACAACAGAAGTACTCGCCGCTGCTAAATCTGATCCGTTTATTTTCGGAGCCGTCCTGCGGTTACGACCGATGGCTCGGGACCTCAGGGGCCAAAATGAACACCAGCCAACGGCTAATAGAGCGGACCGTTTGGCAGGTACATAATAAAAATGTCTCAAAAAAAGTCTCAAAGTTAATTGAGGACGCCGGTGCCTGTAACTCAATCACAACAAACGAGGACACCCAAGACAGGCGAAGGACAGAGAGACAAGAACAGTTGGACCGTTGGGGTTTAGTGAAATATGTGAGGCGCGTTTGTCCATTGCACCCAATGACATGCTTTTTGCCTTGGTAAATGTAAGTAACAATTACATAAGACTCAATCAACCATTGCAATTCCCATGTTTGTTGCCATGTAATTAATGCACGTAATTAATAATTAATTAACAATCCACGATTAGCTGGACACCACTGGGACCAGCAGGTCAACAGAGGGGGGGAGGATTAATATATATAGATATAGATATATCTATAGATATTATATGTATATTGTGGCTTTTATTGTGGTGAGCCTACAGGTCCTTCCTAGTGGATGGTTCCATAAGGACATGCAGGACCCACTGGCAGAAACACTTCTGATATGCGCTGTGTGTGTGTCTGTATGTGTGTGTGTGTCTCTGTGTGTGTGTGTGTATGTGTGTGTGTGTGTGTGTGTGTTTGTGCAAGGTTACCTATTTCACTATGAGTCACGGTGAAGCCTTGAATATCGAAATGCAGGAAAGCTCTCGCACTCACACACACCAACACATGCACACGCACACACCCCCCCCTTCTCCCCCACACACACACTCACACACACACACACACACAGATTCTACCACAGACAGACACGCCCCCATTTGACATTGACACAAATTACAAACGTTCCATTATATCCCTCAAATGAAAAGACAAACAACAACAAAAGATCTAGCCAGCCACGTTTTGGGTTGTTTTGGGTTTTTTTGCAACCCCACCAACAACAACAACAACAACAACAACAACAACAACAACAACATAGAGGGGTGATGAAAAGAGGGGGTGGGGTGGGGGGGGTGGTGTCA
>PIJE02004998.1:15000-21580 GCA_002895965.2 Coryphaenoides rupestris | reverse complement strand
CAGTAGTAACACAGTAGGACCGATCAGAGGTTCTGTTGTAACACAGTAGGACCGATCAGAGGTTCTGTTGTAACACAGTAGGACTGATCAGAGGTTCTGCTGTAACACAGTAGGACTGATCAGAGGTTCTGCTTTAACACAGTAGGACTGCTGGATCCCAGATCACCTTTAATACAACCAATACAGTTTTGTGGTGAAGCATTTATTAACTCTAAAGCCAGTTTGTTTATTGATATTTAACAAAAGGAGAGCTCGTGTTCCTCGTTGAAACGCGACTCTGGCATCACCTGAAAGGAAGGGCACGTCGTTCACAGCAGCAGGGAGAATATGAATACATTTGCATTCATAAGAGACAGAGAAAGCGTTTTATGTTAATTGGTATTTATCAGCACAGGTCTGATCTTACAGAAACCACAAGCCCACAATCCTGTGCTTTATACATTTTATACGATTCTACGAAAATAGAATCTCTTTCTTCAGATATAATTTAGATTAGCCAGCCGTAGCGGTTGGAACAAACATCGGCTGACATGTAAGTACAATTCTCAATTATGAATGAACATCCCCTGACTTTGCTGGAACCGAAACAAAGGTTATGAAAACACAAACAAGATATTCAGCTCAGCTGGAGAAGGTTGTACACGTCAGTGAGATGCGCAGCGTTGTTAAAGAACACATCTCTGGAAAATAGGCTGCAAGAAGTCGACGACTTTAAATGCTTCTCCAGAGCGCTAGTTTTCTATTGGCTGCACTCTGCTCCAGCGAGTGTAAGGTGGGTCGCTACAGTGAGCCACAGTTAGCTACAGGTCGCTACAGTGAGCCACAGTTAGCTACAGTTAGCTACAGGTCGCTACAGTGAGCCACAGTTAGCTACAGGTCGCTACAGTGAGCCACAGGTCGCCACAGTTAGCTACAGGTCGCTACAGTGAGCCACAGTTAGCTACAGGTCGCTACAGTGAGCCACAGTTAGCTACAGTTAGCTACAGGTCGCTACAGTTAGCTACAGGTCGCCACAGTTAGCTACAGGTCGCTACAGTGAGCCACAGTTAGCTACAGTGAGCCACAGTTAGCTACAGGTCGCTACAGTGAGCCACAGTTAGCTACAGTTAGCTACAGGTCGCTACAGTTAGCTACAGGTCGCCACAGTTAGCTACAGGTAGCTACAGGTCGCTACAGTGAGCCACAGTTAGCTACAGTTAGCTACAGGTCGCTACAGTGAGCCACAGTTAGCTACAGGTCGCTACAGTGAGCCACAGTTAGCTACAGTTAGCTACAGGTCGCTACAGTTAGCTACAGGTCGCCACAGTTAGCTACAGGTCGCTACAGTGAGCCACAGTTAGCTACAGTGAGCCACAGTTAGCTACAGGTCGCTACAGTGAGCCACAGTTAGCTACAGTTAGCTACAGTTAGCTACAGGTCGCTACAGTGAGCCACAGTTAGCTACAGGTCGCTACAGTGAGCCACAGTTAGCTACAGTGAGCCACAGTTAGCTACAGGTCGCTACAGGTCGCCACAGTTAGCTACAGATAGCCACAGTTAGCTACAGGTCGCCACAGTTAGCTACAGGTCGCTACAGGTCGCCACAGTTAGCTACAGGTCACTACAGGTCGCCACAGTTAGCTACAGATAGCCACAGTTAGCTACAGATAGCCACAGTTAGGTACAGATAGCCACAGTTAGCTACAGATAGCCACAGTTAGGTTTCTGGCGATGGTTTGTGATGATAGTTTGTGACGATGGTTTGTGACGATGGTTTCTGATGATGGTTTCTGACCATGGTTTGTGATGATGGTTTGTGATGATGGTTTCTGGTGATGGAGGAGAGCGTTTTGTAGCTTTTCTAATGTCGCTAAGCAGCACAAACCATTTTGAGTGAAAGGTGTGTTTTGTTCTTGCTCGTGGACATCGTGGAGATTTTAGAGCGCACTTAGTTGAGATCTACAACCACTCGCGTGCAATATATCGTTATTATTCACAAAATAGCAATAATTGTAACCTCGCGTCCGAACTCTCGCTCTCTAAGTGGTCTTTTAGGAACTCGGTCGCGCAGCACTTAATCAAGTTGAATTCCTGTTTACGTGTTCATCCATTATTATGTCCATTATTTGCTCTCATTGGTCTCAGTCTTTGTTGGTGGGTTTGGGTAAAATCGTTGTTGGGAGTTGTGGAGTGTGTCTTAACATTTACATTAAAGGCACTTGTACGCTTACAATAAGCATATTTGTAGAAAGAGAGAATCATAATTGCTGGGTTGTCTGCATAATAGCTGGGATAAGAGCAGACGTGTCATTCTGAGTGCATTACCGACATCTAAGAACATACAATATACTGAACAATGCTAAGTACTATTAATAATGCCAAGACGTACAAACACATAAGTTAGTGTTAGGGTTAGGAGAGGGAAGGAGGGGGGCGGGGCTTGAAGATGTGCTCGCTGTTCTTCGGCCGTGGAAAACAACCTCCTTCAGTCTGGCTCTGTTACGTCTCCATGTGAGACCATAATGCTCATAACGTCTGCATTGTTGTCTCCCATACTGTATGCTCTATGTATCCCAAACGTCAACTTTGAATCATTCCGGGTGATGCTGCCTTGTGTCACATTGATTCCCGAGCTCGCTGCTACGCTAACGGACGATCCTGAACCTCAACCTCAGTCACTTGGCACATACTGTACTTGAAACCGCGCATAACAGTCGTGTGTTTAATGGCGGCATGTTAATGATTTATCTGACGCTGTGTGTACACCAATTAAAGAAGTTCGATGGCTTTATGTTCTATTTCACTGGGGTGAAGTCATACAGATCACCTTGTGGACGGGGACGTGACCAGGACCCAACGGCAGAGACATAAAGCAGAAGCCGTTACTGGCGAGAGCTGGGCGTAGGTGGACGGCTGCGTCGTCTCCACAAGAGGATGATTGTTGTGTAGTGATGGTATGATTATGTTCAAGTGTGTGTGTAGCAGGCAGTACATGGAGTACAAGAGGAGGAATCTGGTCTGTCATCGACGGAGGCTTTCATCTCATGGGAAGATAAGTGCTAAGATGGGAGGAAAACTTCAGGGAAATGAGTAACTGGTCTGTTATTATGGATCTCGTGTCCACCTAGTAATAAAAACGGCTACTATTGAACCATCCGAGAATCAAGAACACAGCTAACACCTGTCAAATAAGGACCAAGATAAGATGTTTGTTACAAGATATTGTCTCAAAGACTTTTCCACAGACAGTATGAAACTTAAACGGTACAAACACAGAACAAACAACATCATTTTAGAATAGATTTTAAGATTCACTTGTCTGACATCTGGATTGAGTTACAGAATCAGATGTGATTCTTTTTTTTTGTTTTACAAATGTTATTCATGTTGTGCCTATTCAAAATGAATCAATCTATGTATTTTCCCATGATATTACAGATACAGCATAATTAGACAGATAATTTTTTATTTTATTATTATTTGTAATGTTTGACAGCAGACATCGCGATGAACTTAAATGTTTTATTTCCAGAAAGGCAAGGGCAGGCAGGGTGACAGGAACAGACAGGCTCCGTACACATGAAGCAAGACGAGGATCTGACACAGAAGGACTGGAGCAGGTATCGGCAGGGAACCGCTGACGAGGGAAGTGAACACAGGTGAGACTAAAAGGAACAGAAGACAATCAAGGACTTTAACAGGGCCAATCTAAAGAAAGACATGCCCAACAACTTTATGTGAGCTACCAGGGGAGAAAGATCTTTGGACCACTGCTGTACGCCATTCAAGAGAGGCTACAAGGTTGTCAGAACCCCCTTAACTGTGAGTGCCAACACACACATCCCTAGCGGACGATCTGAACTCATTGTTTGCGCGGTTCGAGGCGAGCAACAACACCGCTAATGAGACCGTAGCTGACGTGAGTTGGTACTGTACAATAACAGCTAGTCTACAACAACAAAGTACTCATCAGACAAGTACTCAACCTCACCTGCGGTTGCCGTTGGCAACGTAAGGCGCGCGGCCAGGCGTGAGTTCAGCGGCGGTGCGCTGCCTCCCGGCCGAGCCGTGTTCCCTGGATGTTAGCGTCGACGCGGTGACAACAGAGCGAGCGGCGCAGCGAACCATCACCTCACCGCAGGAGAAGGGAGCAGGAAACGTTAAGCGTTTGTTTTTCTTGCTCGAGTCTCCCAGGTACGTGTTGTTGCGTCCTCATAAACCATCTATTCATAGTCTGAGTGGATCTACTCTGCTGCCACATAGAAGGCCGGCGTACGTGGGCTGGGCTCCCTGTGATTAAATGGGTCAGCCGCCGACTGTGTTCTTGTGCACGGGCCTGAAAACAATTCATCTGCTGGCGGTGCTGGGGCTGCTGGGCTGTAATTGCGTTTGAGGGTGAGAAGTGCAGAATAATCTGACAGGATGGTGGGCTAAAGGGAGACGGATCACCGGCTGCGCTTATCAGAATCTCTCCCACCGCCACCTCCTGAACAGACGTCTGAGACAATGAACGCCCGGTGATTGATGTAACCTATTTTCAGGAAGGTGAGGGTCTGAGGAACGGCGCCGGGGAAGCGGAATTAAAGAAAGAATAGGTGTACCTCACACGTTGTAAACTGGGATGCGGAGTCACTGGGGGTAATCCTTATCTCCCATTATTTAGCCACATCCATTGAGTTGGGCGGAGGAATGAGGTCATGGTTGTTTTAAATGTTTTATTGAGTTACAGTTACAGTTTAGAGCGACGGTCCACCGCGCTTGTGTTTCTGATAGGTCAGCATTTAAACTCTGAAAAGAGTGTTTAAAAATATATCCTTATATACAGTACCTGTAAAACACTGACTCGCTGTACTGTTTAACCCCTACCTGCTCCTTAATGACCTGTCTCTGTACGTCTAACCCCTACCTGCTCCTTAATGACCTGTCTCTGTACCGTCTAACCCCTACCTGCTCCTTAATGACCTGTCTCTGTACCGTCTAACCCCTACCTGCTCCTTAATGACCTGTCTCTGTACTGTCTAACCCCTACCTGCTCCTTAATGACCTGTCTCTGTACTGTACGCTCCTTAATGACGCTGTCTCTGTACCGTCCTAATCCCTGACGCTGCTCCTTAATGACCCGTCTCTGTACCGTTAAACCCCTACTGACTTCTTAATGACCCGTCTCTGGTACTGCCTAAACCCCACCTGCTCCTTAATGAACTGTCTCTGTACTGTTAAACCCTACCTGCTCCTTAATGAAACTGTCTCTGTACCGTCTAAACCCTACCTGCTCCTTAATGACCTGTCTCTGTACCGTCTAACCCCTACTGGTCCTTAAATGACCTGTCTCTGTACCGTCCTAACCCCTACCTGCTCCTTAATGACCTGCTCCTTAATGACCCGTCTCTGTACCGTCTAACCCCTACCTGCTCCTTAATGACCCGTCTCTGTACCGTCTAACCCCTACCTGCTCCTTAATGACCCGTCTCTGTACCGTCTAACCCCTACCTGCTCCTTAATGACTAACCCCTACCTGCTCCTTAATGACCCGTCTCTGTACTGTCTAACCCCTACCTCTCTGTACTGTCTAACCCCTCTCTCCCCTCACACACACACACACACACACACAACCAGATAGGTTCTTCTTGTGGTACGCAGGCGTCGTAAACTGCAACTGATTGTGTGATCAGATCTTGGTCGGTGACGGCTGGGGGATAAACATGTTCTCTCGTATATCTCTATCTATCTCCTTGTATCTCGTCCTAATGATCAACATATGGCGTTGAATCTTTCAATCTTTCAATCATGGTCTTCCTCGTTGATATTTTTAGTTTAGTAATGTTTCGGCTGCTCCACTGTTAACAGTCATGTCGTCAGGACTGCTACAAACTTTATCTCCACAACATTCAAGGTGGACTTTTAAATATACATAATGCTTCATCAGTGTGTGTGTGTGTGTGTGTGTGTGTGTGTGTGTGTGTGTGTGTGTGTGTGTGTGTGTGTGTGTGTGTGTGTGTGCGTATGCGTGTGTGTGTGTGTGTGTGTGAGTGTGCGTGTGCGTGTGCGTGTGCGTGTCTGTGTCTGTGTCTGTGTCTGTGTCTGTGTGTGTGTGTGTGTGTGTGTGTGTGTGTGTGTGTGTGTGTGTGTGTGTGTGTGTGTGTGTGTGTGTGTGTGTGTGTGTGTGCGTGTGCGTGAGTGTGTGTGTGTGTGTGTGTGTGTGCGGTCTGCAGCAGTGACTCAGTGAGGACCACTAAGTTACCCGAACGGTTTTAGAGAACATTAGCCGCTCCGGGAACTCGAGAGACAAAAAAAAAAGAAAAAAATACAAAATCCTGAATAGAAAATACAATTTAAGTAAAAATATATACAAATATATTGAAATAAACATGAACTATAGAGCAAGATGCATTTACACCAGAATGTACATAATATAACACACGCTAATTAGCACACCTGCTAATTGGAACACCTTGTTAACGACATGCTAATTGACTAGGGCCCCTCCCATACAGCTGGCCCCGCCCACACTGGCTGCTGTTGTGATGTGATGATCATGAATCCTAACAGGAGCCTCCTAACGTCATCATGGCCATCTTGTCCATGTTGGTTCTAATCGGCG
>PIJE02004998.1:7500-10000 GCA_002895965.2 Coryphaenoides rupestris | reverse complement strand
AGTATTAACCAGGTTATGGATCCATGCAAAACACACCGAGCCTCTGAAGTATTAACCAGGTTATGGATCCATACAAAACACACCGAGCCTCTGAAGTATTAACCAGGTTATGGATCCATGCAAAACACACCGAGCCTCTGAAGTATTAACCAGGTTATGGATCCATGCAGAAACACACCGAGCCTCTGAAGTATTAACCAGGTTATGGATCCATGCAGAAACACACCGAGCCTCTGAAGTATTAACCAGGTTGTGGATCCATGCAGAAACACACCGAGCCTCTGAAGTATTAACCAGGTTGTGGATCTGTGTTCGCTCCGTCTGCAGCTTTGATGGAGTTTAGTTTTTCAACAAAGTGTCTCATCAAAAATGAATGACTTCACATGTGCTTAAAAAGCAAAGATCAAGCAAATCATTCAACATGATACAAATAGAAATGTGATTACATCATGCTATGGGGGGACATCGAACAGAGACAAGATATTTTACTATGCATGTGTGTGTGTGTGCATGTGTGTGTGTGTGGGGGGGGTGAATAATGAAACTGTGATGATGAACATGAAGAATATAATTTATATATATATATATATATATATATACACATATAAATATATGTATACTGTATATATAGATGCCTCTTCATTTCACTAGTGTTGCTAGTTGCCTCCACATATTAATAGAACCATGGAGGTGGAGGCTTCAGACCCAGCAGGGGGGAGGCGGTACCACACACACACACACGCACGTACGCACACAAAGACACACACATACACACACACACACACACACACACGTGTGCCCACATTAATGCTTAATTATAAGAGTCCTGCAGGTTCTAGAGTTGTCCTGCAGGTTCTAGGGGGATCCTGGTGCTTCTAGGGGGGTCCTGGTGGTTCTAGAGGAGTCCTGCTGGTTCGAGAGGGGTCCTGCTGGTTCTAGAGGGGTCCTGCTGGTTCTAGAGGGGTCCTGCTGGTTCTAGAGGGCTTCTGGTTCTGGTTCTACGGTGAGCTGACACCCAGCAGCAGACAGCAGATACCCACTGAACATTTTAAAAGCCCTTTTCATTTAATTTCATTTCATTCATTTAATTTCTGTTTTTTCTACTTTCCAACTGTGTGTAATGTCCTGGGAAATTCATATTCATTAACTCTCTCTTTGTACTTCTAGCATGGCAGCCACACACAGAGACGTATGCTGACCAGCATGGATACCACACACACACACACACGCGCATGCACACACACACACACACACACACACACACACCTCATATTACATGCGACGCAGCAGATCTGCGCATGAAATGCAATAAGGTGTCCTTGGAGCAACACACATACACACAGCCTGTTTTTTGATCTGCATGTAATGAAAAAGAAAGAGGTTATGAAAATTGGTGTTTGAGTTTTTCACTTCAATCAATTCAGGATAAAAGGACTCGACGACCAAATGAGGGTTTGCATGTGCATCTTGGTGTAGAAGGAGCAGACTTAATAGAATAGAAATTGAAACTGGACAGATTCATTTTGTATATTTGTATTTTGTTTAGAGAATAAGAAGTATGTATTATAGTATTTATCAGGTCACATCTCAGTTATGATCAGAACTATGAGCTCTGTTAGGACGACCATGCTCAGGACAGAAGGCTCTAGTGTGTGAGGAGTTACACAAGGAAAGGAGACGAGGTCGGATGATGACTCCAATTGCATACAGGCTAATATGATTATATTAAATTAAATAACACATAATAATGAATCACACAACTCTACTCTGCACATAGTTCTGTGATACATTGTGAATTATACAGTATATCCACAATGTAAGTCAATATTCAATATTACACATTGACTTGTTATAATCATATCATGTATAAATTCTATTAACAAACGCATAAAAAGGAATCAAGTGTTTGAGAACTCCACACACACCAATTATATCCGTGATGAAGAAGCCACTGTCCTTCACTGCCTTTATCCAATTATCCAATTAGCTCATCCAATTAGCTATATATAATACCCCCCCCCCCCTCCTGTGCTATGTGGGAACCAGTTAGTAACCAACACGTATACCAAGCAGAATCATTCATGTACAGCTTATATTATATATGTTATTATATGATATATTATATCTTTTATTATATGATATGTTATATCTTTTATTATATGATATCATATATAGTTTATAATATATCTTATATTATATATGTTATTATATTATATCATATATAGTTTATATTATATATTATATTATATATTTTATTATATTATATCATATATAGTTTATAATATATCTTATATTATATTATATATTTTATTATATGATATCATATGTAGTTTATATATCATATATATTATATATTTTATTATATGATATCATATATAGTTTATATTATATCTTATATTATATATTTTATTATATGATATCATATATAGTTTATATTATATCTTATATTATATATTTTATTATATGATATCATATTTATATTTATATTATATTATATATA
>PIJE02004998.1:0-2500 GCA_002895965.2 Coryphaenoides rupestris | reverse complement strand
CACCACACCTTCACTAGGGGGTGCTGGTGGACCTAGAGTATACACCACACCTCCACTAGGGGGTGCTGGTGGACCTAGAGTATACACCACACCTTCACTAGGGGGTGCTGGTGGACCTAGAGTATACACCACACCTTCACTAGGGGGTGCTGGTGGACCTAGAGTATACACCACACCTTCACTAGGGGGTGCTGGTGGACCTAGAGTATACACCACACCTTCACTAGGGGGTGCTGGTGGACCTAGAGTATACACCACACCTTCACTAGGGGGTGCTGGTGGACCTAGAGTATACACCACACCTTCACTAGGGGGTGCTGGTGGACCTAGAGTATACACCACACCTTCACTAGGGGGTGCTGGTGGACCTAGAGTATACACCACACCTTCACTAGGGGGTGCTGGTGGACCTAGAGTATACACCACACCTTCACTAGGGGGTGCTGGTGGACCTAGAGTATACACCACACCTCCACTAGGGGGTGCTGGTGGACCTAGAGTATACACCACACCTTCACTAGGGGGTGCTGGTGGACCTAGAGTATACACCACACCTTCACTAGGGGGTGCTGGTGGACCTAGAGTATACACCACACCTTCACTAGGGGGTGCTGGTGGACCTAGAGTATACACCACACCTCCACTAGGGGGTGCTGGTGGAGCTGAGGCTGTAACTGTACAAATGTAATTGACTTGACTTGAAATGGACTTGTTTGAGACATTAACCTACCAGATTATTACATATATAATGTACATATATAACATTATATATTACATATATAATGTATATAATAGCTTACAGTCAAGAAATTATTTTCTTTTATATTTATAACACACACACGTGTGCGTGCCTGGTGATGTCATCCTGTTAGCGCGACGTCAGCCTGGGAGCTTTTATACTGAGCTGTGTAGCGGCTAACTAGCACAAAGGTCAGAGAGAGAGAGAGAGAGAGAGAGAGAGAGAGATGGAGAGAGAGAGAGAGGGAGAGAGAGAGAGGAGATGGAGAGGAGAGAGGAAACTACAGAGAGAGAGAGAGAGAGAGAGGGAGGGAGGGAGAGAGAGAGAGAGAGGAAGAGAGACAGAGAGAGAGAGAGAGGAAGAGAGAGAGAGAGGAATCTACAGAGAGAGGGAGAGAGAGAGAGAGAGAGAGAGAGGAAAGATGGAGAGGAGAGAGGAAACTACAGAGAGAGAGAGAGAGAAGGAGAGAGAGAGAGAGAGAGAGGGAGAGAGAGAGAGAGAGAGAGTAGCCCCTCAGCAGAACAACTGCTCTTTGTTGCAGTGTCTCTCTCTCTCTCTCTCGCTACACCACACACTACATGCTACATGCTACATGCTAAGGTGGCCGCTGCTTGCTGTGCTACGTGCTACGAGAGCTGCTACTGGTTAGCCTAGCAGCTGGTAGCTCCGTGGTACCGTGGATGCTGCTTCCGCTACACTAGTCGCTATGAAGCAGCTACATGCTATGCTACATGCCATGCTACATGCTAAGCTACATGCTATGCTAGCAGCGCTCGATTCACTCTTGTTGGTGATGGAATGGAAAATCATGTTATGAAGTACACACACACACACACACACACACACACAGACACAGTGTGTGTGTGTGTGTGTGTGTGTGTGTGTTTGGTGAAAGGGCGCACACACCCGATGCCTCGAACACACAGTTAGGGTCGTTAGGTAGTCAACTTTAACGAGCCACCTATTACTAAAGTCAACGATCACTATCAGTTACTCGTAGCAGGTAACTAGTTACTAGTAACTTGTCACATATGATTCATCTCTACTTATTACTAGTTGACTAGTAAGAGGTAGAGTTGACTGTAAGTAACTATAATTAACTATTCATTATAACTACTTATTTAATTCACCAATTCACCAAATGCTAGTCTCCTCATCATTACTACTAGTCTACATGTCACTAATCAGCTATTAACAACCAGCGATAGTTACTTACTGTTACTAGTTACTTACTGTTACTAGTTAATGACTGTTACTTACTTACTTACTCGTTACTAGTTACTAACTGCTCATGAACTTAGTTACTACCAGGGACCATTTGACAAGTTGCCTTAGTTACTAGGTTGTCTTATATCGCTGGTCTGTGTGTTCCTGGTTCTGCTGGTCTGACCGGCGGAGGCAGACTGGGCTCTGTGAGCGCTGGTCTGTCTCTGCCCTGAGCTGCAGCCTCAGAGCTCCATTTCCACGCTTGTCTGTTGATCCTGAGACATGAACGGAAGAGAGCAGCTGCACTACTGTCCACTACCTCTCTCTATCTCCATCACCCCATCTCTCTATCTCCCTCTCTCTATCTCTATCACCCCATCTCTCTATCTCCCTCTCCCTCTCTCTATCTCTATCACCCCATCTCTCTATCTCCCTCTCCCTCTCTCTATCTCCATCACCCCATCTCTCTATCTCCCTCTCTCTATCTCCATCACCCCATCTCTCTATCTCCATCACCCCATCTCTCTATCTCCATCACCCCATCTCTCTATCTCC
>PIJE02004997.1:0-11579 GCA_002895965.2 Coryphaenoides rupestris | reverse complement strand
GCGTGTGTGTGTGTGTGTGTGTGTGTGAGCGCTTTCAACCCCTCGCTTTCCTCAACGTTCTCCCTCTTAGCAGTGTTACAATGACCACTTCATTCAGTAATGCATTAACAAACGTATATAATTGATTAGGTGTGTGTTTTTTCTATATATTTAATGAACACACTGCGGTCCCCTCAATGTGTCGCGTCGGCCATTTTTAACGAACGGCCGATTTTATTGAACTGTCCGCATACGATACGCAACGAACTCTTTGGACGCTGAGCTCTTTGCTTGGGCATCTTATGCACTATGTTGCTCTGACTTGTGGCTTTCGTGATCCTATTGTGTTTTTCTGCATTTTTGTATTACTTCCGTTGATATGAAGAAAATCCCCTTAGGAGCTGAGGGCCGCTAAATCTGTCCATAGAAATACACTGTGTGTGTGTGTGTGTGTGTGTGTGTGTGTGTGTGTGTGTGTGTGTGTGTGTGTGTGTGTGTGTGTGTGTGTGTGGTGTGGACTTAAAAAGTGGGCTGTGGCTGTCGCTATAACTATGATGTATATGCGGACACTGTGGTTTTATTACACTGTAGTACGTTTCTTTATCGTTATACGATTCGTATTGTTATACACTATTGATTGTTAATAAATATTATTGACCCAGTTAAATGGGGGCACCATAATCAACAATTCAATTCAAGCAATTCAAACAAATCCACATATTTCACCCAAAAAAAACGAAACTATCCGCAAAAACAATTACTTCAAAAAAGGGATTTGCATTCAAACGTCATCCGAAGGGGTCAGGGTAACCCAATATAAACCGACGTAAAAAGGCATTAGAGATACACATCTGTCCATTTCCCTTTTATTTATTTTTTTTATCATCATATCACAATTCAAATGCCATCCGCAGCTTATCACGGCATATAAACCACCGGTGCTTGAAAACCTGCCGGGTGCCTTCCCCCCCCCCCCACGGCGGATCAGGATTCTACAAATCGCTAGCCGCCGCAGAACGCCGTCCGCCGGGCCGCGTTGTGAGAGCAGAACATTGCGGAAGATGCGATGCGGCGAGAGCCTTAATGTGATTCACCACAGAGCTTTGCCTGAGAGCCCGGAGAGCAGCGGAGTGTCAAGTACAAAGAAAGGCATTCATTCCGTATCGTCTGTGTTTCCTTCACACTCGCTGGGAAGTGCGTACGAGACAGCGTGTGTGTGTGTGTGTGTGTGTGTGTGTGTGTGTTGTGCGTGTGTGTGTGTTGTGTGCCTAATTATATACGTTTGTTAATGCATTACTGAATGAAGTGGTCATTGTAACACTGCTAAGAGGGAGAACGTTGAGGAAAGCGAGGGGTTGAAAGCGCTCACACACACACACGCACACACACACACACACACACGCACACGCACGGAGGTAAGTTATAGTAAACTCAGCCTCTTGTGGCGATGCGGCGGTGCGTCGGCTGCCCTTCGTCGCCCAGATGGGACGACGTCTTTTATAGTCGCTTAATGAAGCACAGCGACAATTTATTATTGATCGGGGAGATAACATTTTCTCAAGGCCACCGACGTGAAGTCCAGTGCCCGTGGGTGCGAACACAAACTTAAGTGTAGTATTCCCATACAGAGGCGCAATGTAAACCCGCGTGCATTAAAATGTACTGTGGTAAAAAACGCGTACTAAACACACACACACACACTACAGTGGTACACCGATGTGTCGCCTATACAGTATACTTAAAGGTACTGCAGTACACCGATGCTTGCTAGTACAGTGCCAATGTGTACCAATGTGTACTCAAGTCGCTTTGGTTAAAAGAGTCTGCCAAATGCCCTAAATGTAAATGTATTCAAACACATTACAGTGTACTCGCCAACGTGTATACTAAAAAAACATACCATAGTAGACAAGCCAATGTGTGTACAATAAAAAACACACGACAGTTTACACGCCAATGTGTACACTGACAAAGACAGTGTAGTGGTGGACACGGCACAGCGACGTGTAATTGTCCCGCGTTCGCACGGAAACGTTATTGAAACACGACTCCACACACAAGAACAGAAGAAGAAGAAGAAGAAGAAGAAGAAGAAGAAGAAGAAGAGGGAAAAAGCCATTAAAAGTAGGAGCCGCGGCGCAGGGCTATATTGGAACCTGGTCGCATCGTATAGTCCATCCATCACACGCTAAGACTACGCGGTAGCATAACGACCCTGCATGCCTTCATACCAATTAAACGCCTTCTGTTATTTATTTGTTTCTCGGAGTAACACAACAACAACCGGGAAAAAAAACTAAAATCACTTTAGCACCGCAGCAGCAGCAGCAGCAGCAGCGGCGGCCCAACGTTGATATGCATCTGGCTCCCATATCTCGTTATATTACGGTGTATTATTACCGTGTATTATTACGGTGTATTATTACCGTGTATTATTATGCTACGTTTTTCCCCCCAAGGAGAGGCCCAAGACACACTGTAAGGGTTGTGAGTCAATGCTATCCGTTAGCCAGTCACCCGGCCCCAACCCCCGTTTCAGCACAATATCACTTTTTTATGAGGCTGACAACATGACAGACTCCATCGATCCCAAGCCGTCTCCCCCCCCCCCCCCCCTCCCGCTACCTTAGAGACGCCCGTTATACAATATGACCTGGCGCTCACCAACCACCAGCACAACAGCAGCCTGAATCCATTGGGGTGGTGCTGGTGCTGGTGCTGGTGGAGGTGGTGGTGGTGGTGGTGGTGGAGGAGGGGGGGGGGTGTGGGCTGTTCCACCACCAGCGCGCTCGTGATGGGACACTCAGCACTAAATTATGGAGAGATGGAGCGGCGCCACCCCCCCCACCCCCACCCTCCCCCTCTGGGCGCCGTCCGCGGTGAGTTACGAGGCCGAGATTGGCGCCGTAACAACGCGCGACGCGAGGAAATCGGACGCCATGTGCGCTTCTCCGCATTTTAGTCCCGTGTTTTTGTGATTGTTTTTATTGCTTTCTTCGAGCAGAAAGCACTGCTAAGACTTGATTTGAGGAATGGGGAATCTCGCACAGACATTTTCTGTTTTTATCGGGCGGCCGTTGGGTCACATGAGAAACATTGGGTGAATGTTATATAGCCACATGGTCAAATAATACATGAAACAGAGCACTTCCATGTACAATACAACACACTATTGACTCATATATTCAATATTACTTATTTGGAATATTTAGTGAATTCTGTGTACATTTACATTTGACGCTTTTATCCAGAGCGACTTACAAAGAGTACATTTGTTGGTGTGTATATATATATATAGTGTGTACTGTAAATATCAATGTTCTGATGGACACAATGCCGGAGCCAACTTTGAATTCTATACACGATCAAAACAAATGGAGCAATCTTCATGAATTTACTGGTGAACATTATCAAACAGCAAAGCACCACCATAACCTTGATAGATGATTCACTGTTGCCAGGGTGTGTGGTGTGTTGCCAGATTATGATGTCTTTCCCAGCAATTTCAGTCCAGAGCAGCTAACGCACTGCAACAATGTCTATTTCTATGTGAGGGCCGGTGGTGGGACTGGGCTGGCGGTCTGTCGGCAGGGAGGCCGCCTGCTGTGAGGCGTCGGCCGGTGGCGACTTTCAAATAAAATTGAGCACTTGAGCAGAGGATAAACCTAGGTCAGGTGTGCAGAGGCAATATATTGAAAATGGCTCTGATCATAAATTATAAACGATACGAGTGACGCGCGATCGCTCTTCCATCCGCCTACCCCCCCCCAGACTCCTCCTCACCCCCCTCGCTCTCTCCCTCGCTCTCTCCCCCTCTCCCTCTTTCTCTGTCTCTCTTCCACTCTCTCGCCCGCTCCGTTTCCATTTATCAAATGGAGGTGTGTTCACCACCACCTCCCCCCACCCCCCGGCTGAAGGCTTAAATCGATACCGGCCCACGATAAAAAGGTACGATAACAAACAGTATCGGTGTCCCAGACTGACAATCGGACAGAGTCCATCAATCCGAGGCTCCTCTGGAGACGCGGCCCGTCACACGATAGCGTGGCGCCGGAGAACATATTTCCATCCCCCGCGCGCGCTCGCTCGCTACGTCAACCGAGTGTCAGCCCGAACCGTCGCCGCGTCGAGCCGAGACGAGCGCGCACAACAAGGGGGAGGGGGAGGGGGAGGGGGGAGACGGCGGCGGTTGCCATTGGAAACGACAAGACAGGCCCACGACATCATCATCATCGCTGCGTCCGTGTCCGTGTCGCTCGAGCCCCGTCGGAACCGAACAAACACCGCACTTTACGTTTCGGCTTACTGTCTCTACTTGACTGTGCCGTACCGCACGTCGTGGAAACAAAAAAATAAAGGAATGAAGAACGCTCTCGGAAAAAAAAAAAGTCGAACAAGACAAGTGAGACGGCGACGAAAAAAAGGGGAGCGAAATGTTCAGAGGGAACTCGATGCCATAATCCCCGCCGCCCCCTCTCCACCCCCCCACTACCGCTGCTAAAGCTCCGTCACCCGACTTCCTCCAACCTCAAAAAAATATATATACTGTATACGGAACAGTCCCGGTTTCTTTTTGACGCCGGAATAAATACACAGGCTCTCCATCAGAACTCAATTTGGCGCGGTAATGAGTCTGTGCGAGCGCATTTCCCCGTGCAGACAGGGGCCCCCCGATCTCAAATTGCCGGCACATGCGGGAAGGGAACGTTGCTTAACAGGGAATCTCCAAGGGAAATGGAGCAACAAAAGCATTGCCTTTTTCCCCATTTGGATATAGCTTCACCTCACCTTTATAGCGGTGACCTTCCCGGGTTTTTTTCCCTCTTTTTCTTCTCTCTCTCTGGTATCTAAGGACGCATATTTTTAACCGGAACCTTGAAGTTCTCGCGGTGCACGCCGACGGTTTCTCTTTGTTGCCGCAAAGGCCCCGGCTGTTGAGAAACTCCTGAAGCGGTGCCGTTTAAATTGGTCATTAGCGCACGACTCCAAACTACGGGGGCCTGTTTGAGGGGTGCAGGATTTTTTAACGGTTTATGTTTTGCCGATAGTTTTAAAAACTGTTCCGTCGCTATGTTTAACTTTCAAAGCTTAAAATAGGGTTGGCGCCATTGATGACGTTTCTTCATCAGCCGCATGTAGCACTCGCTAGCGTAGCATGTAGCTGTTACTCAACGTCATCGGCGAATTCACTGCAAAGTTGCCACGTTGCCATCGTGTGTCTTGTACTTTGTAGTGTCGTGTAATTTCCATAAATTAAAATATTTCACTCTTATTATACACTGATGGATTGATATAGTGTAACACCTTACTGCATAGTGGCTGTGCGAGGGGGGGAGGGGGGGGTGGGGGGGCTAACACCTACGTAGTCTTCATACGGTTCGTGTGTGACGGGTATCAGCGGGGGGCGGTATCCGCAGTTCGCCGCGGCCCCCCGGCCTCGCGGCGCCGGCGCGTCCCTGGTGGCAGCGCCGCCGGACGGGTTACTCTGGGCCGACGGCGCGGTTCCCCGAGCGGCTAACCCCGGCGCTCGGCCAACGCCGCCGCCGCGCCCCCTGGTGGAAAAGGGGAGGGTTAGGAGACAGACAGATATACAGACAAGACAGACAGGCAGGCAGATAGACAGGCAGACCGAGAACACAGACAGACAGCGTAGCTATGTCAATTCTCAATTGTTCCCCGCGAGTTCCACACGGTAAATAAAACCCCGGATTGATTTCAGATGAAGAGCCCGCAGAACAAAATGTACATTTGTTTCTGTACTTTTATGGCTGCTGGTATTGACTAAGGCTTCCCTTCCTCTCTTTTCCTTTCGAGTCGATTTTCCCGGCACGCTCAAGGCTTACTTTACAACAGTTATGAGACGTATAGCTTAAGGCACACTGTCTAGCCTGAGCAGAGTTGATCATTTCTCACATGAAGATGTAAATGGGAAGTTCACCTCGGGACCAATGTAAAAAAACCAATCTAACAGCAGTGTTCTCTTGAGGAAAAGGAGAGAAACGAATGGAGATAAAAAAAAAGAACATATTTTCTCAGGGAGATCCTCTCATAATGTCGCTAATATTGTGTCGGGATGTTGATGCGAACATCGAGACAGTTTTTTGACAACGTACCAGCGGGCATCGCAGCGCGTCGACCGACAAAATGTCACAACGCTGTCTATCGTCTTGTAGCTTCGATGACTTAGGATCTGGGGGCGGCAGTAGCTCAGGAGTATGAGCGGTTGTCTGCCAACAGGAAGGTTGCTGGTTTGATCCCCGGGCACCGCCTCCTAGCTAAGTGTCGTAGTGTCCCTGAGCAAGACACTACCTGCTCCTGACGTGTTGGTTGTTACCTTGCAATGGTTGACACCGCCGTCGGTGTATGAATGGGTGAATGTGAGGCAACTGTAAAGCCCAGAACGTCCCTCCAAACGTGCAACAGGGTCACGGAGAAAAGCCCGTCTTCGACTTGACCCAACTCTCAAAGTTTTCCCTGTAGATTCTTTTGCATTTCCCAAAATATATGAAGAAATGTGCTACTGTGGGACGTGCGACTGTGCGGCTCGAACCGCGAGTGCGCTAACCGTGCAGGAAATACGCCTCGTAGTCGACCCGGGTTCGATTCCCGCGGGCGGGTCCCCGTGTGCTACATGCCATTCCCTCACGTCTTCAACCCAATGTCCTGTCTCTCTCCACTGTCATAAGAATAAGAATACTGTTCAGAAGAAAACATTTTACTGTACGATAACTAGTTATTTATAATTTGTTTAGAAGAATACTGCAGGAGTGAATGGGGAGTAAGCGTTCCATTGTACTTGTCACATATGGCAATGAAGAAATCTTGAATCGCCTTGAATCTTTGAAAATGGCTTATATTATATACAGTATATGTATGACAAGGAAGTGTGTTGAATTGTGTTCGGATAAAACGTTCTCCTGTGTCCGGGGCCAGCGTCTCACCTGGAGGCAGCCGAGAAGGCCGGCCGCGGGGTCCTGGAGCTGGGGGCCGGTAGCGTCCGTCCTCTGGTGGTCTCGTCAGAACCGTTCAAGAAGGAGAGCTCCCTCAACTGCTCCTGCCTGATCTCGTCGTTGTAGTCCTGCGGGGGTGGGTGGGAAGGGCGGAGGAAGCAAAACAACACATGATGCCACGCATGAGAGCTCTTCCTCTTCCTCTTCCTCCTCCGTCAACAGCAGATGCTCCGCAAACACACCGATATGGCGGCACATACAGACTCCGTCAGAGCCGCGCACACACACACACACACACACACACACACACGCACAAAATCGGTTAAACACACACACACGCACACACGCACACACTCATTTATGCAAACACAGAATTACGCGTATACACACAACACACACACACGCGCGCGTATACACACACACATCTGCACACACATTGAGCCGACATACATATGGTACCGCTGCGGGCTAAATGTTCATTGATGAATGGTTAGTCAGTCACGGTTTGAGCGGGACGTTAGTCATCCCCCCGCCGTCCACCCCCCCCCCCCCCACACACCCCCCTCCTAAATCGTTTTTGTTTTACTTCTTTCTTGTTTCTGCAAACAATTTGACAACCGCAGACGGTGGATGAAGACATACCGTCGAACGCGGAGAGCGTCTCTCTGTGCATCGCTCAGTGCCAAGCGAGATATCTCACGCTGACTATGAGACAGGCTGGAGGGAAACATAGCGCAAGCAAAATGTATAATATCTCAAGTAACTCGCACAGGCGCTCGAGTGTTGAATTATTATAAATAAAAACAAAGAAAGGAGCAAAATTGGGTTATCCTCCTGCCAGAGATTCAGATCGTAAAACACAACCCCAACACCCCCATCAGTCAAACACGCCGTTCCTCTGACACGGCGGGAACACGGAGGTGCGGTTTCAGCGTCTCGTCGGCGTCAAAGGCTCGAACGCATCCAGCGCGTTCGTTCGCCGCGGAACACCGAAGCCACCGCAGCCCCCCCCCCCCCCCCCGCCGCCACCAAACCGGGGGGTTACCCCGAGGATGCACCGTGTTTAACACCAGCGAAGCATTTTGTGAGCGTACGGAGCGCCGGGCCTGCTAATGCCACGCCGCGACGACAAGAGCTTGAATGTCAACGAGAACACGTGTTCACTTAAAACCCCAGTTAAGTGAAGTCATCTGTCGCCATTTTAAGGTCAAAGAGATTTTAAATGAAAACACTTACGACGAACTTATACAAACATCCGACTCTTACGAGCAAGCGATCTGAGATGGGTTTGGCCGGCCGACAGCATCAACTACGCGCACATTTTGCGGGGTCGTTTTATACGTTGTATAAAATGACACGGACGGAGGAAGCTCGTCCGTAATTAGGCTTCAGATCACGACTGAACTGAACGCAGCCTAATCTCTTATTTAGACTGGAGGTTCCAACACATACTACAGCCTTCCGAGAACATGGACAGGCTATGGAGAATGAACACGCGTGTTCAATGATGTTTACTTCCGACTACCAACGACCCAACCGCAGTAAAGCATTTCCTGACACGATTTTGTGGCGACACGGCGCAGACAACAGAAGGACATGCGTCATAAACCCGGGAGCAGTATATTGTATATAGGGGGGGCAGGGGTAGTGTAGCGTCATCATAAACTACATCCAGCCTACCGGTCTATAGGCATCATTGAGCCTCGACGCCTGCCTATACGAGCTCCTCAATGACCTGTAATCTTATTCACTGTCGCTCGCGGTGGATAAAGCTTCTGCCAAAATGACACAGTAACACATTGAGGATCACACGACCTTCACAGAATCTCATTCTTATTCACCCTGATCCGTCACGTCTTCTGTCAGAAGTCCCCAACAGCTGTCTCCGTACGCCAACGCTGGTTAAAAATATATTAAAGTATTATTTTATAAATCATTAATATATATAATAATTTTTAAAAGGTTGCTCAACCATCCAAGTCAGCCTGCTTTTAAGAGCCTCGAGGTACAGTGTTCCATCCTGGGATATGTTGTCACTGCACTGTTGTCACTTGTCAATATCTCTCACATTTTAACAGATTTATTTTTGGTCATCCACAGTGTTTTAGTTGAAGTGTGTTAAGTGTGTTATCTGCTGAGAGATGTGTCTGACCCCATAGGCAGAGTATTGGGACGTTTCAAAACCAGCATGTTTGAAAAAGAGGGCGTGAGCGGAGCGCCCAGCGATTTAATTAACTTTATCTCGCTGCACAGGGAAATTAACATTTCACACCCAAGGGTTTGGGTGATTTTAGAAAAATGTTGGAATTTGAAAGATGAATAATATGTGATATCTTGCTGTGGTCACGCTCTTATTTGTATTGTTCTGTCACACAAGCGTGGCTGCACCTGTGGTCAATATTTCAAGTGGAAAAAAAAGATCTCTTGACATTTTCAGTGAATCAGTGATTCAAGGCAGCCGTTAACCGCGGTCCGCGGGGGCCTTGAATCACTGATTCACTGAAAATGTCAAGAGATCTTTTTTTTCTCCTTGAAATATTGACCACAGGTGCAGCCACGCTTGTGTGACAGAACAATACAAATAAGAGCATGACCACAGCAAGATATCACATATTATTCATCTTTCAAATTCCAACATTTTTCTAAAATCACCCAAACCCTTGGGTGTGAAATGTTAATTTCCCTGTGCAGCGAGATAAAGTTAATTAAATCGCTGGGCGCTCCGCTCACGCCCTCTTTTTCAAAAACAGCTGGTTTTGAAACGTCCCCATACTTGCCTATGGGGTCAGACACATCTCTCAGCAGATAACACACTTAACACACTTCAACTAAAACACTGTGGATGACCAAAAATAAATCTGTTAAAATGTGAGAGATATTGACAAGTGACAACAGTGCAGTGACAACATATCCCAGGATGGAACGCTGTACCTCGAGGCTCTTAAAAGCCAGGCTGACTTGGATGGTTGAGCAACTTTTAAAAATTATTATATATATTAATGATTTATAAAAATAATACTTTAATATATTTTGTACCAGCGTTGGCGGTACGGAGACAGCTGTTGGGGACTTCTGACAGAGACGTGACGGATCAGGGTGAATAAGAATGAGATTCTGTGAAGGTCCGTGTGATCCTCAATGTGTTACTGTGTCATTTTGGCAGAAGCTTTTATCCACCGCGAGCGACAGTGAATACAGATTACAGGTCATTGAGGAGCTCGTATAGGCAGGCGTCGAGGCTCAATGATGCCTATAGACTGGTAGGCTGGATGTAGTTTATGATTACGCCACACTACCCCTGCCCCCCCCTATATACAATATACTGCTCCCGGGTTTATGACGCATGTCCTTCTGTTGTCTGCGCCGTGTCGCCACAAATCGTGTCAGGAAATGCTTTACTGCGGTTGGGTCGTTGGTAGTCGGAAGTACACATCATTGAACACGCGTGTTCATTCTCCATAGCCTGTCCATGTTCTCGGAAGGCTGTAGTATGTGTTGGAACCGCCAGTCTAAATAAGAGATTAGGCTGCGTTCAGTTCAGTCGTGATCTGAAGCCTAATTACGGACGAGCTTCCTCCGTCCGTGTCATTTTATACAACGTATAAAACGACCCCGCAAAATGTGCGCGTAGTTGATGCTGTCGGCCGGCCAAACCCATCTCAGATCGCTTGCTCGTAAGAGTCGGATGTTTGTATAAGTTCGTCGTAAGTGTTTTCATTTAAAATCTCTTTGACCTTAAAATGGCGACAGATGACTTCACTTAACTGGGGTTTTAAGTGAACACGTGTTCTCGTTGACATTCAAGCTCTTGTCGTCGCGGCGTGGCATTAGCAGGCCCGGCGCTCCGTACGCTCACAAAATGCTTCGCTGGTGTTAAACACGGTGCATCCTCGGGGTAACCCCCCGGTTTGGTGGCGGGGGGGGGGGGGGGGCTGTGGTGGCTTCGGTGTTCCGCGGCGAACGAACGCGCTGGATGTGTTCGAGCCTTTGACGCCGACGAGTCGAGCGTTGAAACCGCACCTCATCCTCCCTCCGTGTTCCCGCCGTGTCAGAGGAACGGCGTGTGTTTGACTGATGGGGGTGTTGGGGTTGTGTTTTACGATGTGAATCTCTGGCAGGAGGATAACCCAATTTTGCTCCTTTCTTTGTTTTTATTTATAATAATTCAACACTCGAGCGCCTGTGCGAGTTAGTTGAGATATTATACATTTTGCTTGCGCTATGTTTCCCTCCAGCCTGTCTCATAGTCAGCGTGAGATATCTCGCTTGGCACTGAGCGATGCACAGAGAGACGCTCTCCGCGTTCGACGGTATGTCTTCATCCACCGTCTGCGGTTGTCAAATTGTTTGCAGAAACAAGAAAGAAGTAAAACAAAAACGATTTTAGGAGGCGGTGCGGTGTGTTCGTGGGGGGTGACGGCGGGGATGGACTTAACGTCCGCTCAAAATGACGAGAACCACATCAATACATAGCAGCGCACTGTGTTTATGTGTGTGTGTGTGTGTGTGTGCGTGTGTGTGTGTGTGTGTGTGTGTGTGTATGTGCGTATGTGTTGTGTAATGAGTGTGTGCGTGTGTGCGTGTGTGTGTGTTGTTTTGTGCGTGTGTGTGTGTGTGTGGTTGTGTGTGTGTGTGTGTGCGGCTCTGAGG
>PIJE02004996.1:20000-21595 GCA_002895965.2 Coryphaenoides rupestris | reverse complement strand
TGTGTGTGTGTTCTGTCTACCTCCTGTCCATTGTCTATAGAGCACTGATGCCCGGCACACACACACACACACACACATTACTCCAAAGTAACTGTTTTGGTCATTAAGTGTGTGGAAGGCAGCAGGGTTGCCAGCACAGCGCAGACACACACACTGACTCCCACCCCCCTCCGCCCAGTCCTCCCCGTCCTCCCAGTCCTCCCCCCCCCTTCCCAGTCCTCCCCGTCCTTCCTGTCCCGGGTTTCAAAACCAAAACGCTCTCAAATCACAATCCTGCGACCAAGACGACTTTTGGAGTCTCGGAGTCTTTGCGAGCGTCAATCAATCCATCCCACTTTACTTTGTGCCGTCATGGCTTCTGTTGTGCTCAGCGGATCAGCCGATCAATTAAGCCGATCATTATCATTTGCGACCGCGAATCGGTGCGGCCCCCTGATCGGGTCCGGTGACGTGGAATCCGATGTCTTAACGTCGTCCACGCCACACGCCAGGAGATAACCGGGCGAGGAGATGATTAGCTCATTAGTCCTCGGAGGAGGAGGAGGAGGAGGAGGAGGAGGGAAATGGGGCTGATGGTCCTGAAGTACCCAGCGTGGAGCACACTGCTAACCATGGATACAATACTCCAATTATTCCATTATTTGTCTTCATTGAACTTGGAACCATTCAGCAAACACAGCCGTCATGGAGACAGAAATATAGAGAGAGACAGAAAGATGGAGAGACAGAGAGGGGGAGAGAGACAGAGAGGGGGAGAGAGACAGAAAGGGAGACGGGGAGAGATTTGCATGAGCAAGCAGAGAACTATAAAGACATTTTTGGTGTTTTTTCTTCGATCTACTCTCCTATATTTAGAACTTTAATGTCTCTAGTTACTACAGACTGTGTGTGTGTGTGTGTGTGTGTGTGTGCGCGTGTGTTCCTCTTTCCATTCCTTTGGTTGACCACAGAAGAAGAAATTCCATCCATTCATATTTCTCATAGTCTCTCTCCCTCTCTCTCTCTCTCTCAACAGGCTTTATGTCAATGTCTTTTTCACAATAAGAGTCCCACCACATTCCTTGGAGAGGACTCCTCTCCCAGGGAGGAGGAGAGAGGAGGTGCAGAGAGATGAGGAGCAAGGGGGAGAGAGGGTGAGGCAGTGGCAGAGGAGGGGGGGGGGGAGGAGGAGGTGAAGGTCTGTCTAAGTTATAATAACCATTTGGAAAAGAATTGATCTTTTATTGTCAAAGAACGTCCTCATTTATCTAAATCCTGAACCTTAACTAATAGCCTGTCAGTGTGTGTGTGTGTGTGTGTGTGTGTGTGTGTGTGTGTGTCTGTGTGTGTGTACACACACACACACACACACACACACACACACACACACACACACACACACACACACACACACACACACACTTGAGCTACATGTAATGCCTTCGGCACAAATTAACATTCTGCATCCAACACGTAGACTCGATTAATCACTAAACACACACATGGTGGGTGTGTGTGTGTGGGTCGGGACATTGTTTTGTTCTGAGTCTTGACCCCTGTGTCCGAGCTACGACCTTTAAGTACTCCCCTTCCTGTGTGTGTGTGTGTGTGTGTGT
>PIJE02004996.1:7500-17500 GCA_002895965.2 Coryphaenoides rupestris | reverse complement strand
GACAGAGAACACACCTGTCCAGATATGGCGATGTGTCCAGAGAGACCAACCAATCAGAACAGCCGGTTAGCTCCGATCTCGGGTGCCAGCAGCCTTACTTTGTGTGTGTGTGTGTGTGTGTGTGTGTGTGTGTGTGTGTGCATGCAAACGTGTGTGTTCGCCCCGCGCACACGTCAAGCTAAATGCGACGGCCTCCGGTAGCTAGCATGTGAGCGGTGTGTGCACGCCTGCTGCATGCTAAGGCGCTAGCGCACGCGGTGCTAACGTCAAGTTAGCGCTTAGCTGTCCAAGGTCTCTGCTGGGGGTGTGTGTGTCAGTGTGTGTGTGTGTGTGTGTGTGTGTGTGTGTGTGTGTGTGTGTGTGTGTGTGTCTCAGATCAACGGGGTGAACATTTACATGTCTGTCTGCTGCTCATCTCCCTCTCTCTCCCTTTCATCCCTCTCTCCCCCTGTCTCCCCCCTCCAGAGAGTGGTCAGACACACCAAGAGAAGTGTCAGGCTTCCTGGGGGGAGGCCGGGAGGGGAGGGGAGGGGAGGGGAGGGGAGGGGGAGAGGAGGGATGGGGAGAGAGGAGAGGAGGGGGAGGAGGAGAGGAGAAAGTGGGGGAGGACAGAGAGAGAGAGAGGGGAGGAGGACAGAGAAGGGGGAGGAGAGGGATGGAGAGAGAGGAGAGGGGGAGGAGAGAGAGGAGAAAGGAGAGGGGGGGGAGAGGAGAGGGATGGGGAGAGAGGAGAGGAGAGGGGGGGAGAGAGAGGAGGGGGTGGAGAGGGAGGAGAGAGAGGAGAGGGATGGGGAGAGAGGAGAGGAGAGAGGAGAGGGATGGGGAGAAAGGAGAGGGGGGGGAGGAGAGAGGAGAGGGATGGGGAGAAAGGAGAGGGGGAGGAGAGAGAGGAGAAAGGAGAGGGGGGGGAGAGGAGAGGGATGGGAGAGAGGAGAGGAGAGGGGGGGAGAGAGAGGAGAGGGATGGAGAGGGAGGAGAGAGAGGAGAGGGATGGGGAGAGAGGAGAGGGGGAGGAGAGAGGAGAGCAGAGAGAGGAGAGGAGACGGGGGGAGAGGGAGGAGAGAGAGGAGAGGGATGAGAGAGAGGAGAGGGGGGGAGGAGATAGGAGAGGGAGGGCAGAGAGAGGAGAGGAGAGGGGGGGAGAGGGAGAGGGAGGAGAGAGAGAGGAGAGGGGGAGGGCAGAGAGAGACCACCCTGTGAGGGGTCTCAGTTCAGTCAGTTTTCACCTGACTGAACTCTTTCTCTCTCTTCCATTGCCCCCGTCACCACATTCACACTGTGGCACACCTCCCCTCGCTCTCTGTCCATCAACCTCTCTCTCTCTCTCCCTCTCTGTCCATCACCCTCTCTCCCTCCCTCCCTCCCCTCTCTCTCTCTATCTCTCTGTCCATCACCCTCTCTCTGTCTCTCTCTCTGTCCATCAACCTTTCTCTCTCTCTCCCTCTCTCTCTCTCTGTCCATCCCTCCTCTCTCTCTCGCCATCTCTTTTTATTTTCAATTCAAGAAAGCTTTATTATAGCAACATTATTGCCAAAGCCACATATGTACAAACATGGAATAAAAGTGAGTAATAATAATAATAATAATAATAATAACATTATTAATAATAATACTAACAAAATGAGGCAGATCTAATAATAAATACACCAAATTAACCCGCGGTGGAGTTGGTGTGGCCTCTCAGTGGCTCATGGCTGCTCTGAATGCTGCCGAGTTACCGGGTCCTTGTTTTCTCCCTGTGGTCCTTTTCCTTTGTTTGTATATTTTCTAAACTCGGGGAGGATTGAGCTGAGGTTGTTGAATGGAGATTCTCTGATTTCATCATATTTAGGACATCGGCAGAAGCACACACACACACACACACACACACACACACACACACACACACACTTGAGCTACATGTAATGCCTTCGGCACAAATTAACATTCTGCATCCAACACGTAGACTCGATTAATCACTAAACACACACATGGTGGGTGTGTGTGTGTGTGTGGGTCGGGACATTGTTTTGTTCAGAGTCTTGACCCCCGTGTCCGAGCTACGACCTTTAAGTACTCCCCTTCCTGTGTGTGTGTGTGTGTGTGCGTGTGTGCGTGTGTGTGTGAACTCTGGTCAAGTCTGTTCCCCCTACAACTCTCACCTTTCATTGGTTTCCTGTGTGTGTGTGTGTTTGTGTTTTCTGTACATGTATAGAAAACACACACACACACACACACACACATCAAGAGGTCATGACCTGTTGATGCTAGTGTTGATTGGCTGATCTATGGAGCTTCTCTAGGAGAGCCATGATGTCACCTTCTACCTGCTCTGCCTCTATACCTCTCTCTCTCTCTCTGTACTGTCTCTGTGTCTCTCTACCTCTCTCTCTCTCTCTCTGTACTGTCTCTGTGTCTCTCTACCTCTCTCACACTGTGTAGTGTCTAAGTGACAGCTCAGACCCTTGGTTGAACCAACTCTGAACGTGTGTGTGTGCGCGTGTGTGTGTGTGTGTGTGTGACAGTAACGTTGACGTGTGTGTCCAACAGTAGCCAGAGAGTTTTGACCCTGATAACCTCTTTGTTTGACCTCTGACCCCCTTTTAAGAGGCATCTTCTGATCGTGCCTTTTAGCCTGCTAGCCTGGTGGCTGCACCAGTGTGCTAGCCTGCTAGCCTCTGGTGGTCTAGACCAGTCTGGTGGTCTAGACCAGTCTGGTGGTCGAGACCAGTCTGGTGGTCTAGACCAGTCATTTGTTTGAATCTTAACCAGTGTGTTCGCTGTTTAACACCAGTTAGTTGAGGATGTCTGTATTATTTATATACCAGTAGTTTATTGATCAATTGGTGTTTATTGACCAATTGATCAATAAACTTCGAAATAATGTTGTGACCATCGAGGAGCCATCTGCAACCTTTGTCCCAGAGAACTCTGGGAAAGTGTGTGTGTGTGTGTGTGTGTGTGTGTGTGTGTGTGTGTGTGTGTGTGTGTGTATGTGTGCGATGTGTGTGTGTGTGTGTGTGTGTGTACGTGGTGAGAGACTACGATGACAGGCGGAGAGAGAGAGAGAGAGAGAGAGAGAGAGAGAGAGAGACACAGAGAGAGAGAGGACTTTTTTTTTATGTGTGTGAAGTGTTTTCATAGAAAAACACTTTCTCTGACTTTTGAACTGAGCAGAGTGGGGGGGGGGTGGGAGGGCTGAGAGGTGATGAGTCTGTCTGACCTCTGACCTCAGAGTGGACGCCAGGACTGAGGTTAGAGGTCGTCATAAACACAGGAGCAGAGGGCTTCATGGTCGTCACACCTGGCGGTGGGGGAGGAGCCCGTCTCACGGTGACCCCTGACCCCTGAGACGGAGACCGTGTCAGCGATGGACGGACAGAGGGAGATGGACAGGTGTCAGGTGACTCTGACCTTCCTGACCTCTCAACTCTGACCTCATGATGGCATGGTGGGGTGTTTAGTAGCCCCAGAGAGATGAGGAGGAACATGATGAGGCGGAGGGAGGAGCAGAGAGAGTTCTGTCATCAGTTAATAGAGTTCTGATTCTACTGGGTTTACCTGGCAACGTAGAGGAGAGAGAGAGGTAGAGAGAGAGAGAGACAGTAGAGAGAGAGGGAGAGAGAGACAGTGTGAGGGAGGGAGAGAGAGAGACAGTACAGAGGGGGAGAGAGAGACAGAGAGAGTTACAGAGACAGTAGAGAGACAGAGAGAGAGGAGAGAGAGAGATAGAGGTAGAGAGAGGTAGAGAGAGAGAGAGAAGAGAGAGAGAGAGGGTGAGTGTATGTAGAAATGAGAGGAAGAGTGTGTGTGTGGTGTGTGTGTGTGTGGTGTGTTGTGGTGTGGTGTTGTGTGGTGTGTGTGTGTGTTGGTGTGTTGTGTGTGTGTGTTGTGTTGTTGTGTTGGTGTGTGTGTGTGTGTGTGTTGTGTGTGGGTGTGTGTCTCTGTGTGGTTGAGAGCGAGGGGGGGGGTGGTGAGGGGGGAGGTTACAGTGAGGTCAGGGGGGAGAGCGAGACAGAGCGAGAGGTTCAGTTGGAGGTGAAGAGGCAGACGGCTGTCACACACCAGGAGTGTGTGTGTGTGTGTGTGCGTGTGCGCGTGTGTGTGTGTGTGTGTGTAGGGTGAACAACAGGTCAGGTGTGTGCATCACAGCCAAGACTTAAGAGCAGCAAACCAGCTTACAACCTGTGCTCTCTCTCTTTCTCTTTCTCTTTCTCTCTCTCTCTCTCTCTCTCTCTCTCTCTCTCTCTCTCTCTCTCCCCATCTCCCTGTGTGTGTGTGTGTGTGTGTGTGTGTGTGTTGACCGGGTCATATGGTGTTGTTCAGGTCGTGACCTGGTTGAGGTAGTTAATACTGTGATGTGATATTAGTATGGTTTGTAGTATTATATAATATAGTTTATAGAGTTGAGTGTTTATGTGAGGTTTTCACAACCTTTGCTTTAAAACTTTAAAGAACTTTTACCCTCTGCCTGCCTGCCTGCCTGCCTGTCTGTCTGTCTGTGTATCAGTCGATCTTCATCACCCTCCTCTCCATCTCTTCCCACACATGTGGTTCCCCCCTCCCCCACCCACCCACCTCTGATTTCACATATGGTCTCACCCCGAGTTCACTGGGACTGTGTGTGTGGGTGTGTGTGTGTGTGTGTGTGTGTGTGTGTGTGTGTGTGTGTGTGTGTGTGTGTGTGTGTGTGTGTGTGTGTGTGTGGTGTGTGGTGTGTGTGTGTGTCAGCCACTTGGCAGCGAGTGCGCAACAGAAATATAGGTCATCACTATAAGCTCACACTCTTGCCAACCTCTCTCTCTCTCTCTCTCTCTCTCTCTCCTCTCTCTCTCTCTCTTACCAAATCAGTTTGAAAAGTAAACAGGAATTATAGCCATGTTGACTTTATATTAACATGTATTAAAATGATCTCTCTGTCTCTCTCTCTCTGCCTGTCTGTCTCTCTCTCTCTGCCTGTCTGTCTCTCTCTCTCTCTGGTCTCTCTGTCTCTCTCTCTCTCTGCCTGTCTGTCTCTCTCTCTCTGCCTGTCTGTCTCTAGCTGCTGGACCTGTTCACCCAGTGGGACTGGTCCAACTACCTGGCGGACTATGGACGGACCAGCAGTCGATACGTCCGAGTCAACCCTCACACCGCCCTGCTGCTGCTGGACAAGTCAGTCCCCGTCTGTCTGTCTGTCTGTCTGTCTGTCTGTCTGTCCTGTCTGTCTGTCTGTCTGTCTGTCTGTCTGACGTGACATTTACTTGAACACCAAAACATCAGAAACGACTGAAACTGAGAGACGGTCAGAAGTTGTGAACACACTTTTGTGGGGGGAGGAGCCTCTGTTTGTCATTCTGTTAGTCCCTCCCCCCCTCCCCCTCTCTCTCTCCCCCCCCCCCCCCTCTCCCTCCCCCCCCTCTCTCTCTCTCTCTCTCTCTCTCTCTCTCTCTCTCTCTCTCTCTCTCTCTGTTTCTTCTTCCTGTGTCGTTATCACAGGTTGACTGGACCGTGAGTACCATGCCTGTGTGTGTGTGTGTGTGTGTGTGTGTGGTTTTCTCCCTCTTTAACAACAGTGTGATGGTTGTCACGTCACCACGGCAACCTCTGTTGTTGCTCTGGTGATGAGACGCAGGTTTGAGTGTGATCTCCATGACAACAGCATCCCGTTCCCTTGCAGTGATGGACGATGAAGTGTGTGTGTGTGTGTGTGTGTGTGTGTGTGTGTGTGTGTGTGTGTGTGTGTGTGTGTGTGTGTGTGTGTGTGTGTGTGTGTGTGTGTGTGTGTGTGTGTGTGTGTCCCTACTCTTGTAAAATAACAAAAACGATCCGTGCCTCCCTCCCTCCCTCCCCCCCCCCCCCCGCAGGATGAGGGAGAGTGGTCGGAGGTCCTCCATGTTTGTTCAGTTCCGGAAGACGGACCGCGACCGACAGAAGCTGATCGACGCCGTCATCAAGCAGCTGCGCTCGCTCATCACACAGCAGCAACACGCCTAGGACACCACGCCCACAACACGCCTAGGACACGCCCTCCGACTGGTCCGTCACGCCTACAACGTCCCTTCTTATTGGTCCACAACCTCTCGGCAACAACTACTTGTTTGATTGGCTGGCCTCTCATTGGACAAGTGGCGCGTGCGTGTGTGTGTGTGTGTGTGTGTGTGTGTGTGTGTGTAGAGAAGGGACCTGATTGGCTGGTTTAGCACGCTACGCTAGGCTACGACGGCACTCTGAGACCCCACCCCCCCCGTGTTGTCATGCCAACGGTGGTCCTGAGTCTCGGGTCCAATCAGATGAGATTATACCTGTCTTCCATACTCCGCGTGTGTGTGTTTGTGTGTGTGTGTGTGTGCGTGTGTGTGTGTGTGTAATGACGATGAAAAGGGAACGTTAGCCTGCTAGCTTTGTATTGAATGACGACTTTAGACGTTTAGATTTACTTTTGATTCTGTTTTTTACCGCTGGGTGCGTTTATTTGTGTTTATATGTTGATGTACGTCGTTTGTGTGTGTACCCCTGAGAGACAGGGTGGGAGACGGGGGAGAGACAGGGTGGGAGACAGAGAGAGACAGGGTGGGAGACAGGGGAGAGTGTGTGTGTGTGTGAGAGGGATTCTATGGAGTGTGTCATGTGAGGACACTGAATGTGCCTTAGCTGAACTCGCGAGGACCGCTGACGCGCTGGCTCCCTCGCGGGCCTAGCCTAGCCGAGCCTAGCCTAGCCCTAACCTAGCCTAGCCTAGCCTCCCGCTGCTAGCCAGCCACCGTAGCTAACCGTACCACAGTGCGCGAGCTAACACACTGCGCTAGCCAATAGAGCGCTGACTACCATAGCAACACTAGCGCACCATAGCCTAGCGCGTTAGCAACCGTCGCTAACGACCACACGATGCTAGCTGCCACGTGCGCCGCGCGCGAGCCAAACGCTACCGGAGTGCATAACTCTGTCATCCTCATCGTGTCTATGTAGCCGCACGGGGCGTAGAACCCCCCCGACCCCTGACCCCTGACCCCTGACCCCCGGCCAGAGTCACGCCTTGTCAACATTTCTGTTCATTTTGCTTTTCCTTTTTTTTTTCTTCCAAAACGTTGACAGAAACACTGTACAGCCAACTGGTTTATTAAAACCACTAACGTGTGGAACGTGTTATACTGATGCCAAGCAAATTAAAGTCTTGAATTGAAAAAAAATGTGATTCACGTTGATTGTTTTTCTCTCTCTCTCTCTCTCTCTCTCTCTCTCTCTCTCTCTCTCTCTCTCTCTCTCTCTCTCTCTCTCTCTCTCACACACACACTCCAATCAAGTGTTATTTCTTCAGCCCTTTATCTGCGTATCAAAGGGGTCTGCGGCGCCCCGGTTATGATGTCACAACATCCCATAGCGTGCGTCTCTCATGTCTTTCATCATCGCTGCCTCTGCTGCTCGAACCCATCAGGAGCTCTGCCTGTCTCACCCTCTCTCTCTCAACTGTCTCCCTGTCTCACTCTCTCTCTTCATCTGTCTCCCTGTCTCACTCTCTCTCTTCATCTGTCTCCCTGTCTCACTCTCTCTCTTCATCTGTCTCCCTGTCTCACTCTCTCTCTTCATCTGTCTCCCTGTCTCACTCTCTTCATCTGTCTCCCTGTCTCACTCTCAACTGTCTCCCTGTCTCACTCTCTCTCAACTGCCTCTCTTCATCTGTCTCTCTCTCAACTGTCTCTCTCTTCATCTGTCTCCCTGTCTCACTCTCTCTCTTCATCTGTCTCCCTGTCTCACTCTCTCCATCTGTCTCCCTGTCTCACTCTCTCTCTTCATCTGTCTCCCTGTCTCACTCTCTCTTCATCTGTCACCCTGTCTCACTCTCTTCATCTGTCTCCCTGTCTCACACTCTCTCAACTGTCTCTCTCTTCATCTGTCTCCCTGTCTCTCTCTCAACTGTCTCCCTGTCTCACTCTCTCTCTTCATCTGTCCCTGTCTCACTCTCTCTTCATCTGTCTCCCTGTCTCACACTCTCTCAACTGTCTCTCTCTTCATCTGTCTCCCTGTCTCTCAACTGTCTCTCTCTTCATCTGTCTCCCTGTCTCTCAACTGTCTCTCTTCATCTGTCTCCCTGTCTCTCCCTCTCTTAACTGTCTCGCTGTCTCTCTCATCTGTCTCGCTGTCTCTCTCATCTGTCTCGCTTTCTCTCTCTCATCTGTCTCACACTCAACTGTTTCTCTCAATCTGTCAATTCAATGCAGAGGGTTAATAAATGTGTTATATTTATTACTTAATACATATATTGTTATATGTATTACTTGATAAATGTGATATATTTATATTTATGACTGTATTGTGACTTAATGAATGTTTTGCAGACGTACATAAACTCACATAAGATATAAAAATAACGACATGCTTTCTGTACAGTCAGAGGTATGCTCGCTCTCTCTCTCTCTCTCTCTCTCTCTCCCTCCAGGTGTGGAGATGCCAATCTCTCTATCTCTCTATCTCTAGCTGTCTCTCTCTCTCTCTATATATATATACAGTATCTCCCCATCCACCTGCTCAGATATGTCACTATCTCTAACACACACACACACACACACACACATCTCCATCACACACACGCCAAAAATAGTGGCGTGTTTGTTCTATGCTTGGGTTGGATACCATCGCTCTATCTCTAGCAGACCCAGAAGCACGAGGGGGGGGGGGGGGGAAGTAGAGAGGGGGGGGGAGGCGGGAGGAAGAGGAGGTGGAGGAGGAGGAGGAAGAGGAGGAGGTGTTAGAAAGGAGATGAAATGAGACAAACAGATGTTATCGTTGTCTGAATCAGATACACACACACACACACACACACACACACACACACACACACACATCCTGGTTTTGATATAACTCCTGTTTGCACCTGCCTGTGTGTGTGTGTGTGGGGGGGGGGGTTAACAGTAACTTGAAATCATAGCAAGCTTGTCGCTGCAGTAAATCTCTCACCCACACACACACACACACACACACACACACACACACACACACACACACACGGCCGGCCAGGTGTAATGGAGATGGATGGGACAGCACACACACTCCTACGCCGTGCTGGTTACTGATGAGCGCTACAGGGGTTCAAAGGTTATCAGAAACAACACACCAGGAGTGTTTACTGTGTGTGTTGCATGTGTGTGTGTGTGTGTTGTGTCTCTCCTCTCTCTCCTCTCTCCCTTTCTCCTCTCTCTCTCTCGCCCCTCTCCTCTCTCGTCTCGTCTCTCTCCTCTCTCGTCTCGTCTCTCTCCTCTCTCGTCTCCTCTCTCTCGTCTCCTCTCTCGTCTCCTCTCTCTCCTCTCTCGTCTCCTCTCTCGTCTCCTCTCTCCTCCTCAACCCTGGGACTACAGCTCCCAGGGCACCGTGGGCCAGTCAGGTGACTCCAGACGTGAACGTGTGCTAATTGACTTCAATAAATGCTTTATTGACAAGACAGTGACAACACTAAACAGCACTGAAACACAATGATAGTAAAGATCCTTTTTATGGGATTCACCGAGCGGAGAGAGAGGGGGAGACGGGGAGACAGGGGGAGAGACAGGTGGGAGAGGGTGGGAGACAGGTGGGAGATGGGGGGAGACAGAGGGGAGACGGGGGAGACGGGAGGAGATGGGGGAGAGAAGGGGGAGACACGGGGGAGAACAGGCATCTCTGCCTTTGATTTACACACTGCCACCATAAAACACTTTTTACTGCCTCACTGTGTGTGTGTGTGTGTGTGTGTGTGTGTGTGTGTGGTGATGATGTCATATTGATGACCTCATGCAGCCTGGCGTGACCCCATCTGGGGTCAGAAGGATTCAGGGGACACCTCGTCTGGAGAGGTGTGTGTGTGTGGTGTGTGTGTGTGTGTGTGTGTGTCTAAATCCGAACCTAAACAATCATGGCTCTGACAGGGTCAGCGGAAATTAAAAATGTTCTAGAACACACACACCCTCACACACACACACACACACACACACACACACACACACACACACACACACACACACACACACACACACACACACACACACACACACACTACCAGAGGTGTTGA
>PIJE02004996.1:2500-5000 GCA_002895965.2 Coryphaenoides rupestris | reverse complement strand
TGTGTGTGTGTGTGTGTGTGTGTGTGTGTGTGTGTGTGTGTTGGGGAGACGACTGGAGATTCTTGGAGCAACTTTTTGAACTCTGTATCCACTTTTACGCGCGTCCAGAAAGGGACCCTGCGCTCCCCCCTCCTGCTCCACGTGTTGGCTCCCCTGGACGACCCCCGGCCCCCCTCCGGGTCAGGACCTCAACCTCCACCTCCTCGCTCCCCCTCCACCCCCATGTCTCCATGGGGCCGGCGACCCCAAGCCGCCTGCGGGAGTCCCCCACCATGAGATGTCCGGCAGGTCCAACCGTTTTTGGTTTTAGGCGCCAAACGCACTGAAATACCGACACGTTTAAGCGTCAGTGTCGACCCCCTGGGGTGCAGATATTGAGGGGAACAGCACCTGAAGCACCCGAAGCACCCGAAGCACCTGAGGAACTGCGCCTCATAGGACTCTCTCTCTCATTTGCGCATCTTTACGCACAGAAGCAAACCGCCGGTGACACCTGGAGAGGTTGCCAGAGCTCTTCCGACCCCTGCGCTCCGTTCATCCCTGAGGTTAGGAGGTGAGGAATACCCTGCGGACCCCCCGGAGGCTGGGGATACCCTGCCGAGAACCCGAGAGGAGCCCGGCGGCGGCGGCGGCGGGAGCATCTTCCTCTCCATCACCTCCTCCGTCTCCTCCATCCTCTCCATCAGAGGCAGCCGAGACACTCGCACCTCCCCGCCGCGCCGGGTCCCCTCCGTCACCCTCCTCCACCTCATCCTCCTCCTCCTCCTCCTCCTCATCACCATCCCCATCATGATGTTTGGGACCTTCGACATCGTGTCGGTGCTGGCCACGCTGGCCGCCTGCCTCGTCTCCATGGCGCTGCTGCTGCTCGTCTCCCAGCAGCTGTGGCAGCTCCGCTGGACCGCGACGCGGGACAAGAGCTGCAAGCTGCCCATGCCGCGCGGCTCCATGGGGTTCCCCGTCATCGGAGAGACCTGCCACTGGCTCTTCCAGGTAAGCGCGCAACTCCAGGGGCGGGATGGATGGAGGGAGGGATGGATGGATGGATGGAGGGAGGGAGAGAGGGAGGGATGGATGGAGGGAGGGAGAAGGGGGGAGGCGTGGGGAGGAAGTGGCGAGGGGGGGGGGGGGGGTGCGGGAAAGTGCGGTCGCGGAGGGGTCTCTGCCGGCGGTGTCTGGCGCCAGAGCTTATACTGGCCTCTGGTGCGTCTGGGTCGCGCTCTCGCTCAACGGCGTGTGTTGTGGCGCCAGGACTCCCGGCTCTCTGGTTTTTATAGAGATGCTCTGGTTCCTTAGAGATTCTCTGGTTCTGTAGCGATGCTCTGGTTCTTTAGAACTTCTCTGGTTCTGTAAAGATGCTCTGGTTCTGGAGAGCTTCTCTGGTTCTTTAGAACTTCTCTGGTTCCTTAGAGCTTCTCTGGTTCTGTAGAGCGTCTCTGGTTCCTTAGAGCTTCTCTGGTTCTGTAGAGCTCATGGATCTCTGGTTCTGTAGAGCGTCTCTGGTTCCTTAGATCTTCTCTGGGTTTATGGAGCTCGGTGTCTCTGGTTCTGCAGAGCTTCTCTGGTTCTATAGAGTCGGGGTTTATTCCTCTTTATCTTACATTCTCTTCATCTCTGTTTTATTTCTTCTTGTATCCTCTGTGGGGTCAGACGGCTGCTCATTAGTCTGCTGGCCACTGGACGCACACAGAGATGTTATCATGATATAGTGTAGAATAATATAGAATAATATAGAATAATATAGAATGATGTAGAATAATCTAGAATAATGTAGAATAATGTAGAATAATATACATTACAAACACACGTGTCATTAGGACACCAACGGAAACAAACAAACAAACGAAGGTTCTGTTTACATGTGTGATGAGATTACAGACGTTGGCTTCATGTTGCCTGTTGATCTGTTGATCTGTTGATCTATTGATCTAGTGATCTAGTGATCTAGTGATCTATCTATTGATCCATCGAGGCGACCGGCTCCTGTGTCTCGTGCTGCAGCTCGCCGAGCTGATGAGGTCGCACGGAGGTCGAGCTCTGGGGGGGGGTGAAGATATAGATATATTATATATAGACAAATATATATAGAGATATATATACTGTATATATTTATATTCATATATAGGCCTGTATAATATATATATATACAGATATATATATACTCTATATATTTATATATAGGCCTGTATAATATATATATATATATATATATATATATATATTACAGTTACTGGAATATTGTTTTCATCAGGAGGGGTCATCTTGGTTCAACATCAAGACATCTGGTTTGTTGTTCACATTCATCTCAGCGCTGTGTGTGTGTGTGTGTGTGTGTGTGTGTGTGTGTGTGTGTGTGTGTGTGTGTGTGCGTGTGTGTGTGTGTGTGTGTGTGCGTGAGCGTGTGTGTGTGTGTGTGTGTGTGTGAGCGTGTGTGTGTGTGTGTGTGCGTGTGTGTGTGTGTGTGTGTGTGTGTCGTGTGCTGTGTGTGTGTGTGTGTGCG
>PIJE02004995.1:0-13753 GCA_002895965.2 Coryphaenoides rupestris | reverse complement strand
GTGACAACTAACTCGTATCCGTATTCTCCCCATACAAAATTACTTTGAATTACTTTTACATACAGTTGTGGTCAAAGGTTGACATACACTTGTAAAGAACATGTATGTCATGGCAGTCCAGAGTTTCCAATAATTTCTCTCTTTTCTGTGATAGAAGCACATACTTCTTTGTCACAAAAAACATTCATGAAGTAAGCTTCAGCTAAATTAGTTGGCTTTCTGACATGGACTTGTTTCTTCAGCACTGTCCACATGTTCTCGATGGGGTTTAAGTCAGGACTTTGGGAAGGCCATTCTAAAACCTTAATTCTAGCCTGATTTAACCATTCCTTTACCACTTTTGATGTGTGTTTGGGGTCATTGTCCTGTTGGAACACCCAACTGCGCCCAAGACCCAACCTTCTGGCTGATGATTTTAGGTTCTCCTGAAGAATTTGGAGGTAATCCTCCTTCTTCATTATTCCATTTACTTTCTGTAAAGCACCAGTTCTATTGGCAGCAAAACAGGCCCAGAAAATAATACTACCACCACCACGCTTGACGGTAGGCATGTATATTTTTGACCGAGCAGATTTGGTCACATTTTATAACAAATTCATAAAAGAACCAAACTTCATGAATGTTTTTTGAGACAAAGAAGTATGTGCTCCAATCACTCTATCACAGAAAAATAAGAGTTGTAGAAATTATTGGAAACTCTGGACTGCCATGACATACATGTTCTTTACAAGTGTATGTAAACCTTTGACCACAACAGACATACATCAAAATAATAATATCACAGACAGCTCTGCAGCACTGGGAGCCACCGGGTCTGTTACCTAGACGGCTCTGCAGCACTGGGAGCCACCGGGTCTGTTACCTAGACGGCTCTGCAGCACTGGGAGCCACCGGGTCTGTTATCGAGACAGCTCTACACGACTTGGCTGAAGCAGTGCTATGCTTTGTTGCCTATGATTACATTATCTCCGACACTCAATTGCGACTTATTGTCCGGCAAATATGCTGTCTGTCTGTCCACCTGTGTGCCAGACCAGGCTGCCGTGTACCTGCGGAAGTCCAGCAGGGGCCGGGTGGAGGTGGGGATGCCGTCGGCGGGCCAGCTGAGCAGGTGGAACTGGGTCAGGGTTCTGGTCTCCTGGGTCTGCACGTTCTTCAGGTAGAAGCTGCGCACCAGGAAGTCCTTACACCAGATGTGCTCCGACACCAGGTTCACCTGACGGGGGGGGGGAGAGGAGAGGGGACATACAGTAGATGTAGTGGAGGGAGGAGTTACCTCATAGATGTGGGAGAGGGAGGAGTTATCTCATAGATGTGGTAAGAGGGAGGAGTTACCTTATAGATGTGGTAGAGGGAGGAGTTATCTCATAGATGTGGGAGAGGGAGGAGTTACCTCATAGATGTAGTGGAGGGAGGAGTTACCACATAGGTGTGGTAGAGGGAGGAGTTACCTCATAGATGTACTGTAGTGGAGGGAGGAGTTACCTCATAGATGTAGTGGAGGGAGGATTTACCACATAGATGGAGTAGTGGGAGGAGTTACCTCATAGATGTGGTAGAGGGAGGAGTTACCTCATAGATGTAGTGGAGAGGGAGGAGTTACCACATAGATGTACTGTAGTGGAGGGAGGAGTTACCTCATAGATGTAGTGGAGGGAGGAGTTACCTCATAGATGTAGTGGAGGGAGGAGTTACCACATAGGTGTGGTAGAGGGAGGAGTTACCTCATAGATGTACTGTAGTGGAGGGAGGATTTACCACATAGATGGAGTAGTGGGAGGAGTTACCTCATAGATGTGGTAGAGGGAGGAGCCTTCGTCAGGCCAGTAGCGCTCACACTGCTTCCGCCCGTCTTCCACTAGTGCTGTCATCATCACTATGACGGTACAGCCACTCTCCCACACCATCTGCACACACACACACACACACACACACACACACAAAACAAGTCAAGAACGGACGCTTCCGAAATCAATGCGTCCGTTTAGGGGCTTTGGTCTTATACATCACAAACACACCCCAAACACACACACATTAACGGACACACATGTATGCACGCACAGGAGGAATTGAGTACAAACCTGCCAGAAATCAGCAATGGTGTGCGGCAGGGGTCCCTGGGTGGCGATATAGGCAGGCAGGCGGGGGTCATGGTCAATCTGGATGGAGAGCGGAGACATGATCAGACTTTACATTCATACTGTTAGTTCCTACCTCACATATAAAATCATTGATCATCAATGTAATAATGCTAAAAAGAATTTATGAGAAAAACAGGGAAAGTAATCTGGGATCCAGCAGTCCTACTGTGTTACAGCAGAACTTCTGATCCAGCAGTCCTAATATGTGGTCTTACTATTGCATTGTGGTTAAAGTTGTTTTGCTATGGTCTTAACTATTGTACTGGCGTTAATGTAGTCCTCCTTATTTGGGTTAACTTCCGTCTTCAGCTTCACGCGAGAGTGATCATCTGCAACGGAACGCAATGAATAAATGAACCGATCACTGATACCTTCAAAATCGAGAAACAATTTGGGACAAAGTCCTTGGAGACAGAGACAATAATGAACAATAATGAGCGATGAGAAACAGAAAGCTGTTCTGTGCAACAGGACACAGTCAGTCAGGCCGACCGGTGTACTGACATGGCAGCGAGTCGGCGTTGTCTGTTCTTATTCCATGTTGCCGGGCGTCTGAGCCAGCGCGACGGAGCTGGGCTCGGCCTGGGTAGGAGCACAGGGCCTCCCACTCCTTCTGCAGGCGGTCCTTGTTCCGCAGGTGGTCCTCCATGTACGCCTGTTGGGGTGGGCCGGTCGGGGGGGCACACAAACATACAGTATGCATCGACGAGTAATGCTAATTAAACGAAATAGCATGGATGAACTCGCATCAATGAAATAGTGTCAATGAAATAGTGTTGGTGAAATAGTGTCGATGGATTAGCATCAACGAAAAAGCATTGATGAAATATCGGTGATGAAATTGCGTCGATGAAATTGTGTCGATGAAAAAGCGCTGATGAAATACCGTCGAAGAAATATCGTGGGTGAAATAGCGTAGATGGAATAGCATTGATGAAATATCGTCGATAAAATAACCTCGATGAAATAGCCTCGATGAAATAACTTCAACAAAATATCTTCCACTAAATGACTTCAACGAAATAACGTAACTAAATAACGTCAATGCAATGGTGTCAATGAAATAACAAACGCTTATTCTCACATCAAGAATGTCAAAATTCCCTCGGGAGAGAACTTTGGATGCTTTCTACATGTGAACAATGGGAAGGAAATAAAGAATAGTCAATGAAATGTACTCTTGACACATTATTGATCCTACATTGAACAACGATTAAAGGTCCCATATTATGGAAAATCTTTTGGGGGTTACATTTGGGGATCTGTGAGTGCCTACTATCTCCAAAACGACAAAAAAAAATAACGCAGTCAGTTCCTTGTGGGCTGCCTAGGTCAGAAAGCATGGATTCTGATTCGGGCCCTGATCTTCGACCGGAGGACCCTTCTGGACAAGGGTTCGTAGAATTCGAAAAAAATCAATAAACCATGACAGCACTGAAGGAGGACCTGCTACCATGCGGACGAGACCTCAACACCGCCACGGCGCCGCTTGACTCGGTCGCCTCAGGTGAGGAGACGCCGCAAAACGGTGCGAGAGAAGACAACAAACTGCTGACTACCTAACTGACAACCCAGTCTGAAACGAGGGGGTTGCCACGTTGTTATTTTGACGGAAACGTGGCTGCGCGACAACATCCATCCCCTGACACAGAGGCTAACATCGTTCCGTGGGGATAGGAATCCCAGGACCAATAAGCAATCGAAACCAACGCTGGAGAACAGGGCTGTCCTGACAGGGTGCAGAGGGGCTGCTCCGGCACCTGATCCTTGTTTTGATCCAGACATTTCGATAAGGCATCAAGGAACCCGTGTCAACTTGGTGGGAAACGGGGCATAACGTGGGGTCCTTTAAACCAAATACAAAGTCCAGGATCTGCGGTCGTGCTCACCAGGATCATGTGCCCCGTGGAGATGTCCATGTTGGACTGGGCGGGCTCCTCGCTCCAGGATGGGGTGGAGCTGTGGGTGGAGGACGGGCTGTGCTGGGGCCCATCGCTGAACTGCGACGAGACGCTGCTGACGCGCGACGTGTCGGTACCCCGGCGGCCCCCGGCCCCCGCCGCCATCACGGAGCCCCCGGCCACGATGCCGCCGCCGCCGCCGCCACCCGCCCCGGCCCCGCCTCCGCTCACGCAGTCCTGCCGGGACAGGGAGGACTTGGACGCCATGTGCTGGCGACACAGCTCCTGTGGGTGTCCAGGGGGGAGGCGGTCAGGTGTTAAAGTGATGCTGTGTCTGAATACGCTTCAGTGTGATCATTTACGTACATAATGAAGGATATACTCATCATGATATCATTATATCACTGATCTCAAATAGAAATAAAATATATAAAGCTTACGAAGCTGTTATGGAGGTTCTGAGACTCTCTTACCTGGTAATCAAAGTGTGTTTCAGCCCCGCCCTCCGGACCCAGGCCCAGCTTCCCATTGGCCAGCTGGTTCGTGTGGTGCCGGAGACAAGCGGCCGCCATGGCCAACACCAGCAGTCCTCCCACCACTGCCATGGAGACCAGCGTGATGACCGTCCCGCTGGACCCCTGCGTGACCCTGGTGACCTGGGGGAGACCCCGCGTATCTGTTCTCTGGTCGGAACACATGGAGAAGGACGCCATGTAGACACACACACACATATGCACACACACACACACACACACACACACACACACACACACACACACACACACACACACACACACACACACATACACACACACACACACACACACACACACGCACACAGTAATTACTTGCGGGTGAGTAAATATGAAGAACCTTATACGCTGTGATCCCACACAAAAGAAAGGCGTTGGTGTGACCAGATGAACACATCTGATAATAGTCGTCATGACGTTTGCGACTGTTGCTATGGGAGCCCTGGGAGCCAGTGGCACTGGAGGAGACGAGGCGCCATGGCAACGAGCAGAACGCTCAATGTTATGATGTGTTGCCGTGGTGATTTTCTTTTTTTTTCTGGCTACTTACCCCCAAGGTTACATGCGCGGGTACACACAGAATACTGGACACACATATAGACACACACACACACATATATAGACACACACACACACACACACACACACACACACACACACACACACACACACACACACACACCTCTCCTGTCCCCGTCTGTACTATCTTCAGGTCCGTCTTAGTCTCCAGGAAGTTCTTCTCTGATACTGTCAGAACAAAACAGAACATGTCCATCACAACCACTGAGGTCCTGCAGCGGTACATTTTGTGGGGTTTTTAATCACACAGTTTCCAACGAATGAGTCTTTATTCTGTTTTCTTTTCAGATAATAATATAAGATAGTATATATGAAAATATACAATATAATATGCTAAAGATATTTTTTGTTTTAAGAAGACAGAAGTGGGTTAGAACAAAGCGTTAGACAGTAAACATTAGTGTATAAATCAATGTGTATATGTTGCTCTGGTATATATCAGTGTATCTGTTGTTCTGATATATATCAGTGTATATATTCGTGTATATTCTTCTGGTATATATCAGTGTGTATATGTTGACACACCTGCTTTAGCTGCTACCTCTGCTGCGGTCATGTTGTGTTCATTCTGACGGATACGGAACGTCAATGCAGGCCCCACCACGCTGGAAACACACACACACACGCACACGCACACACACACACACACACGCACACACGCACACACGCACACACGCACACATGCACACACACACACACACACACACACAAAAGTCCATATCTGGCTTTTTCAGGCATTATTTCCTTTGATAGGTTGTCTTCACGTCACACATGTCTTCGGCTGCACATCGGAAGTTGACCCCTGCTTTGACCGGTCACCAAGATAAGCAGCTCGGGTTGGGTTTTATTGACCCCTTGTTGTCTGTGACAGGAACCCCCTTTGGGTTAATAGGGTGATTAAAAGGCCACAGGTTGGGTTTTATTGACCCCTCGTTGTCTGTGACAGGAACCCCCTTTGGTTGAAAAAAGGGGTTAAAGAGTCATGTGAAAGCCTCTGGTGTATGCATACATTAAAATACTTAATTTCTGCAAGCTATTGTGTCTACTTTAGTTTAGAAATCTCACACATACACACACACACACACACACGCGTGTCTGTACCTGATGTTGATGAAGCTGCTCGTTGCGAGGTTTATTTTATCAGCAAGCAGCTCTAGTAGCTTGATTCCATCATACAGACTCAGGGGGCTGAAACACAACAACAACAACAACAACATGATCATCATCCTCATCATCCCCACAACATTCACCTTTTCACTGAATCCTTTGGGAATTTCATAATCAAGTTCTTTATCGCCTTTTATTGTCTCATTTTAACACATATTCCTGATGGGTCCAGCTAATTGACGTTGTTAGCTCTCAAAACATTTATACATTTAAAACCATTTTATTTTTGCTGACTTTGCTGAACAATAATCAATGCACTTGATTGATTATCCCTCACATATATCACATAACTTCGTCGCTTTGGACAGTGTCAGCTAAATGCCCTAAATGTAAATGTAACATAAATATATATATACTGTATATATGTACAGTATATTCTACTACTACTGAACAGAGAGCTGACCTCTGGTTGGTGACGATGTAGCCATACTCCTCCTTGGCCCCGGGGCCCTCGTCCAGGGGCACCCCCGGGTCCCTCAGCGCCTGCCCGGCGTCTGCGGCCCCGGCCCCGGCCTGGGCGGGCGCGGCGGCGGGACCCTTGGCCACCGGAGAAGCAGCGACGGCGGCCATGGGAGGAGCTGGGGCGGAGGAAGAGGAAAAGAAGGGGTGGACGACGCCGCACCGGGGCCCGCAGCCAGAGGGGCCGCTGGCTGCGGAGGAGCCGTCTCCGGGCCGCTGCCGGGGGCCTTGCTGTCCGCCTTCTGCAGAAGCTGAGTCTAGCGGAGGGAAAACGTGAGGTGGGTGTGAACAGTGGAAATTCAGCAAGGTGTTCGGAGGGTGTTACATGGTACTGTGCTGTTAGCACGAGACCTACAGTACGTACTTCCTTGAGGACCAGGAGATCCTTCTCTAAGGGCTCTGAAGAATCCAGACGTGGACACATGGTAGCAGGAGTCACCAGAAAACAACAATAGATATCATATTACAGCTCGTATGTGTTCAATATGAATTGGAATATTTGAAATGGGAAATGGAACACGAAAATACACCAATTACAGATCCATCTCATCCTATGCAAGAATCTGAATGTGCATAATTGTTGCATCATTCTTTGCTATTTATATGTAATGGTTTTGTAAGCCTTTCCCCCCCCGATAGTCATGGGTTTAATGAACGGGGGCCCACCTGTCTTGTCCTCAGCCTGAATGAGCTGCAGGAAAAGGGCCAGTCTGGACAGCTGCTGGGGACTCAGGCTGCGGGGGTCCACGCTGAGGCCCTCCAACACGCCGGACATGCGCTGCAGCAAACCACCTGGGGAGGCACGCGCAATACAATACACGCTAGCACCTTATTCTGACGAGATCCAACCACAGGGAAGACGTGAACGAAGCGTGGATCGCATGAATCAATGTTGTGCATCTATCTCCAAAAGATATAATATAACAACAAACACATATAGATGTTCCCTCTGCCTCACCGTTGGCTGCTGACACTCTGCTGATGTCCTGCAGGGGTTTCTTCTTCGGCTGGGCCTGCTGCCTGCTGCCTGCAGTACCCACCCTCTCCTCCAGGGTGTAGTCATCCACATAGTCCACCGGCAGCTCCAGCTCCAAGTCCTCGTAGTACGGCAGGCCTGGGCCAGAGCACCAAGGCATCAGGAGCGATTTATGTTATTGGGCAAGTTAACAATCCGTTTATGATGATTGTGTTACAGATTCATCCGACAGACTCATCCTTTGACAAATAACAGCAAATAGAGCACACGTTCAAACAAAGTGTTAAACCTTGTCAAGAGATGTATCCCTGGTTTTCCAGTCACTTTATCATAGCGATAGCGATCTGGCTCGCAACGGTGCCAGCCAATCACACACGACAAGCACACAGCAAGAGGTTTTCACCTGCGGGGGTCATCGGCGCGGCTCCGCGGTGCCGGTAGGAGGGCTGGGCGGAGGCCAGGTAGTGGGACATGGCTTCCTGCAGAAGCTGCCTGTCGCGCTCCCGCTCTCTCTGATTGGCCTGCGACCGCGCAGAGGGACGGCCGTAGACCAGCCCTCCGCCAACGGGGTGCAGGGATCGCTCGACCTCGTCCGTGTACCTGTGCTGTGTCGTCAGTTAGAGGAGAACGCTCACATGTAAGACGACGCACGGTCACATGTGTGTGCGTGTGTGTGTGTGTGTGTGCGTGTGTGCGTGTGTGCGTGTGTGTGTGTGCGTGTGTGTGTGCGTGCGTGCGTGCCTGGTGTTGCTGGTATGCATACGGGTCCATGGAGGCGGTCTGCATGTGGAGGGGAGAGCGGGGGGCCTCAACGATCATGTAGTCCAGGTAGTTCTCCACGGGAGCCATGGGCACAGACTTGGAGCTGTGGTGGTGGCTCTGCGGCTTGGACCTGGTTAGCACAGCGACATGGAAGGATTAGAATGTGAATCACGAGTTGACCAATGAGACGGACCCAAGGAAAAAGGGAGAGAGCTATAGAGCATAGAGACTGGTACAGTAGATGGCTGTATCTCCAGCGCTAGACACACTCAGAATGACATAACATTGTCAGTGAGTGAACTTTTTGAGAGGATTTGTGAAGCTGAAATGATTTGTCTTCAGCGCACTCCAATTAAAATACCACTGAACTTGGTGAACAGAAGTTATTTTTGTATTTGTGTCATGAACTTAGTTACCTTGAAGGGAAGAAAAAACCGAATAAATGTACTATTGAAATGAAAATGTATCTTTAGAAACAAGTCAGTAGTACTACAGCTAACAGTAGTACTATAGCGAGGAGTAATACTGTGGCTAAGAGTAGTACTATAGCTAACAGTATGTACTGTATAGTATAGTCGTGGCTTACTGGGAGGAGGGTGGGGGGGCTTTAGCGTGACGAGTCGTGTGGGGAACTCTCTTCAGCTCCCGGGCTATGATGTACTGTGTGATGTCATCCTGCCACGACAGATCTACACACACACACACACACGCATGCACACACACGCACACACACACACACACACGCACACACAACACACGTACGCACACACACACACACACACACACATAAATACACAAACAGGTGCACGCACACAATTTGTGCAAAGAAAATAAACACAACAGTAAAAAGTTATTCTTTACCATACTTAAATGTACAATTTAATCTAAGATAAATTGTGTGAGGGACACAATTGCTCATGTATTTATCCATATTTTATTCCTCAACCTGACACCCAGAGGTCGTTCTTGAGTTTTCTAATTGTGTTTAATTGCACAATAAATGTTTTCTTGTCCTGAGTACAAAAGTAGTCTTTATGTTGTTTGTACTCTTTTTGCTATTACTGTATGTGCCCTTCAATTGAAGTGACTTGAACTGATACGGTATAAATTATATTTATTTTTATACTTTCAGTCAAATGAACATAATGTGATGTAACGTCACTCAGTTAATATAATATATCACAATAACAATCATAATAATGTGTCACGGCGGTCATACCGTGCAGCATGAGCTGTTTGAGAACCTCCTGCATCCTCTTCAGGACCGCCACTGAGACCTGGTACTGGACCTGGTCCTGCTTGGAGCTCCGGCACCGGCCGAACAGTCCGTCTGTAACACACAGGCCAGGCCCACGCTTAGCCTGCAGTACGAGCGACAACTACGGTATGTCCAGTCTTAGAACCACGGGCATTTTTTATTCAACGGTCGAGCGGACGTCTTGGTTCCATCTTGGTTCTAAACGCTCGCTTGGGGTGGCGGAACCCAAATATGTCTGAATACGGCTATCATCCCAACGATCAGATCTCCACCTCCTGTGAGCTGAAGTTCTGAGGTTCTCTCTCTTCTTGTCACTTGTCACAGTATTATGTACTATATATATATACTGTGAATTATGAATTTGGTGGCTTGGAGGGTTGAAGTGTTCGGTGCAAACAGCCACAGTGCTCGCCCACGCCTGTGAGTCACAAAGCGCAGCAGCCAGACCCCACGCTCATTACCCTGCCCTATTTTATTTATGAATGTTGTGTTGATTTGTTGAGTTATAGACATCTTATAGCGACTGTATAGACATCTATAGCGGTATAACATCTTATAGCGACTGTATAGACATCTTATAGCGACTGTATAGACGATATTTCACGGGGTCGGTCACAGCACTTGCTCGTTTTGGTGCATGGATGAATCACCGCCAGCGAGGCTCCCAAACAGCCACACACAGGCGACTGTTCCACTTCACGGCGTTTAGAGCTGCAACGCTGCTGCTGCACAACATCATGCAACTTAATGTTGGTGAAACCCATCTCTCCCTCCATATCTACTATGTATCTTAGCCGAGTTCCTGTATTATCTATATGATGGATTGTATGGTCCACGGTTACCGCATTACGGCGGGTCGTTCACGACACAATTTCATTACGGCGCAAAGTGTTGACTCATCGTCGTTGTACGACGCGGGCGTATCGCAGCGCCGCTAATTAAAAGAGTGTGTTTCCCGGTGTCTCTGCTCTCCTGCTGCCCCTCTGGGAGTCAGGCTACACTGACTCACTGCTAAGAATAGTCAGTCAGTAAGTAAGTCAGATTTGATTCGTATAGCACCCTTTTTAACACAGGGATACTGTGTAAGTGCTGCACACAGACATACAGAATACATCCATATTATAATGCAATCCACAATAACATACATACTGTACATGCATAAAGGCCATAAAGGCCAAAAGATAAATTGCAGCCCCTCTGTAGGGAAGGCGAGCCGATAACAATGGGTTTTGAGACGGTTTCTGAAGCAGTTGACGGACTGTGCTGAACAGCGGGGGGGCAGACAGCTCCAGAGGGACGGGGTCCTGGTGGCCAAAAGTCCAACCACCCTTGGATTAGCGGAAGGAGCGTAAGGAGTATAAAATAGGAGATCTCGGTCGGGATGATCTAGTGTCCTGGAGGTTGAATGGTTGATAATACACTTTAATTCAGTTGAATCGTTGGCAGCTTCTGATGATTTTTCCCTTTTTGACCTCTTGTCTGTCATGCATTTTTTGAATGATCTGCTGCCACACTTCAATCGATCAGAACATTTTGTTCCAGTTAGTCCAATATACGTATCCATGTAGTACTACCCAGCAGCATTACATTCTGTTAGCATCACTGTACTGAGCTGCTGGTTGAACAAACAAAAAGCTCCTCGCAAAGAGAGAGGAGAACGAAAGCGATATGAGAATATAAAACCGTGCGTAAGGTGCGATAAATGTACAAGAAATACGTTAGAATAGCAGTAGATGAATGGATGGGGGGCAGGAGGGAGGCGATCGTCGGCTCGCCGTTGATTGATTTGATCCTTTTCGCTTCTGCTTTGTCGTACATGAATGTCAGTCCTCTCGTGAAATGGGAGATGGACATGTTTAGACGACGCGTCACGGACATCATTTGATGACATTTTCTTCACTGGGAAAATGGCAAAGGTGAGTGCTTTGAAAAGCAGTCATTATTTAACACATTAACACGTTATGAATTATATTATTATAGTATTATAGTATTTATATTAGTGTTATTATTTAGAACATGATAAGGATGGATAGTCAAACAGTACATTGACTGAACAAAGACGTGAAGAATACGCTTCTCAACCATTCTGAAATAACCAGAATGGAATCCCGGCCTATTTCTGTGCCTCTGACTCCCCTGCAGAGACTCTCATTTGGTATTCAGTTGAATAACGCGTCTGCTGTGCGCCTGAAGTGCGTACGAGCGCGTCATAGCTCCATGTGTAGCATGTGTAGGGAGGGAGGGAGGCGGGGGGGGGGGGGTTGTCGACATCACTGTGATGTCAACGTTGCCACGGAGACAGAGGAGAGAGCAGGGGCGGGGCTTAGATGATGATGTTGACACAGAGAGAGGGGGGAAGGGAGAGAGAGGGAGAGACTCAGAGAGAGAGGGAGAGACAGAGAGAGAGAGAGAGAGGAGCTAGGAAGAGGAGGGAGGAAGATAGAGATAGAGGATGGGAAAGGGTGCATCCAGATTCATTGTTCTGTCATTCTTAAATGTTTTACAGAATATTTCACATTTTCTCACATTGTCTATTTTCCGTGAGTACCGACACGGTTAGAGCTGTATAGGCGGTTATTATAACAATAATAAGGAATAATAAGGACATGTGTCCTTGTGTCCATGTGTGTGTGAAAGAGAGAAACAAATAGACGTGTGCCTGTGTGTGTGGTTGTGTGTGTGTGTGTGTGTGTGTGTGTGTGTGTGTGTGTGTGTGTGTGTGTGTGTGTGTGTGTGTGTGTGTGTGTGTGTGTGTGTGTGTGTGTGTGTGTGTGTGTGTGTGTGTGTGTGTGTGTGTGTGTGTGTGTGTGTGCTGTGTGTGTGTGTGTGTGTGTGTGTGTGTGTACTCACCATCTGAGCAGAACTGTTCCAGTGGGCAGAGTTTCCTCTCAAACAGACAACCTGGGGATGAACGGCAGAGACATGTCGAGGAGACAGGAGACCAAGAGAAGGAAGAACCAGAACAGGGTTAGTTAGCGACGAGCAACCAGAAAAACCTCAAAAAGTGACCGTCGTCACACTGAGGTCGCAGGTGAACGCAAGCGACGTCTGTGTACTATAACATCAGCCTGAGCCGGACACCAGCAGAGACAAGAACAGTCTTCAGATCCTCAATAACTGCGGGATTCACACAAACTTTACTCAAGCGGCAACCACAAGAACGTGCGTGTCGTTTTGTAACCATCACATAGGTACGGGTGATCCGTCAACTACGTGCTACGTGAGCTGCTGAGGTCACCAAGCCAGCAGAACTTCGCAGGTCTTCGGTCCTGCGCTTCATGAACTAAACACACATTCCTGTTGTCAGTGTGTGTGTGTGTGTGTGTGTGTGTGTGTGTGTGTGTGTTCTTCACCTGATGAATGTTTGACTGTGGAAACATGCAATGTGGGAACCAGCATCTGGTTTGGAACAGATAGGATATCTTGGTGTGTGTGTGTGTGTGTGTGTGTGTGTGTGTGTGTGTGTGTGTGGGTTGGAAAAGCAATCGTTACTGTGCCAAATAAAGCAATGGAACATGGTTGCTGTGTATGTGTGTGTGTGTGTGTGTGTATCTGTGTGTCTGTGTTTCTCGAAAAATATGGAATTTGGTGAAAAGGTTGTGTGTGGCACAGCCTTTAATTGGATGGTATATACAGTAGTAGGCAGGCAGGTAGATATACTGTATATGTAGACAGGTAAGTAGGGGCAGGTAAGTAGCACAATAGACGGACGTAGTCGTATCTTTTGTTATGACCCAGTACGTAGCAACCAGTACGTGAGTCACCCCCCACTTCCTCCTCACTCCTTCCCCAACACACCACCACCACCGTGGTGTTTCTGCGCGACGGCGAGCGCACGGCATCCTTTAAGCCTGACCGCTCACCTCTACGAGACGGATGCAGTTGTCATAGAAACTGGACTTCTGAGCATCTGTGTTGCCGTGGTCTCTCGGGCACATGTGATTGGTCGCCACGGCACGTGTGTCAACAACAACAAC